>JANKHO010000559.1:0-19828 GCA_027627235.1 Agrocybe chaxingu | reverse complement strand
AAGTCATGTCCTGTCTTTGGACGGGGAGCACTGAACTAAATGGTTTTGGATTGCAGTTCGCGATATCCGAGAACTTTGGAGCGAATTTATTCAGTCTCTATAACCCGGAAGACCCAAATCCCATCTTCCAAATCGACGCCAACCTTGGGTATCCTGGCGCCGTTATGGTACGTAATTCCTTCTTAGAGAGACTTTCGATGTTTACCATGCGCCCCTTGCAGAACGCTCTCATTCAAGCGCCAGATGTAGCGAGCAACAACGCTCCATTGATTATAACACTCCTCCCAGCACTTCCAACTCAATGGTCATCAGGCTCCCTCCGAGGTGCGCGGGTCCGTGGAGGTATCATTGTTGACTTGAGCTGGAGTTCGGGTCGACTCAACGAAGCAACTGTCTCCTCTGGAGAGAACGTGAGGAGTAGGCCTGTAAGAGTGGTGTATGATGGGCGCGCCTTGGATTCTTTTGATAGTGTGAATGGGCTTAGAAGGCAGATTAGCCTGTAGGCGCTTCCTTTGGCGCCGATGGTCCTCCTGATGACCTGATGATCATGATCACGATCTTATCTTATCTTGAACAATTGATCCCGTTTTCTTGTCTCAACTGCGGTTGCGAGATGATTCCGCTCGCTATTGATTCCACCACCACCAAGTATTGGCCTTCAATTCACTCTTCCTGAAGTGATGCCAAATAAGGACCTTATATTCGACTATGTCTCTGCCGATGAAATACCCGCGGCGCTCCAAATCGAACAGGAAGGTATGTGGGCATAAATCGGCACTAAGTGCTAAGCAGCGATATGAGATCGTGCCCTTCCAGGATATCCAGCAGATGAGGCAGCAACAGAGAGTAGTTTCCGGTATGCACACCGTCACCCCATTCATGACGCAGCCGATTTCACTCAAGCAAGCTGAAGGTACCGACAATCGCAGGCAGGAGATCTGTTTCTAGGCGCCTATCAGCCGAATGGAAGCTCTCGGACACTCATTGGATACGTCTGCGCCACACTCTCGCCAGACGCGTCCTTATCGCACGCATCGATGTCGATACACGTCCCCGACTCAAGCTCTGTATGCATCCATTCTGTCTGCGTCGCGGCCTCGCATAGGCGGAAAGGCGTGGCTCTTGCTCTGCTCAAGGAGTACATCGATCGCCTAGAAAAGGCTCGAGCGGAAGGGACCGTGCCGTATAAACGCGTCCTCCTCCTCGCACACGATAATCTGAGGGAGTTATACGAGAAGGCTGGGTTTGAGTGGTTGGGACCAAGTGGGGTGGTGCATGGGGCGAGGCCATGGTTCGAGATGCGAAGGAACTTGGCGGCGCCTGCGGAGAAAGAGAACCCAGAAAGGATGCTCGAGGAAAACATGCAGATCCCACCAGGGGTGCTGGAGGCTCTTTCGCGTCCTAGGACGAGCATTCCCTCATCAAGGCTGATCTCCGACTTCCATCACGCACTCGCTGATCTCGTGGAGGCGGATGAAGGACACCCAGGCGTATCCGTGAACAGGTTCGACCTTCTGTGCCCGAAGGCAGACTGTGGTAGCATCATCTTGAAGAAGGGGGCCGGCAAGTGGGTAGAACGCGCAAGTGTGCAGGTCAGTTTTCCCTTGTCTTTCATGTTGCAAGGGCTCGTGCTAATCCATTGTAGTTGGAGCCAACAGGAGCACCACTCAATCCCAGCCTCCCACCTCTGCCAACACCACCAGAGACCGCCCAGTGGTGGCTCGTGACACCATCTCCCATGGCGTTCGAAAATATTGGCTTCACGCGTCCAATCAAACCTCTGACAGAATCAGGCAAGGCATCTCCATCATGGGGAGTCCCAGAGCTAATACTCTCCACAGGAAAGAAAATAAAACTTTTAGCTTGTGCAGAGTGCGATCTTGGTCCCGTCGGCTGGTGTGAAGAGGGTGGATCGGAATTCTGGTTGTCATGCTCCCGAGTTGCATACCGCGGATAAACGAGCATTCAATTGCAAGGCAAGAGACTGACTGTGCATTATATGTTCAACTGTATAATTACGATTAATGACGCTGAGCTTGTTATAAGTCTGCGTTCGACCGGGAAGACAGGAGTACTCTCCCGGAGGTCAGCTCTTTGGCCGAAGTTGTTGGTATTCGCAGCAGTCTCTTTGGGGGAGATCCCCTAGCAGTCTCGAGCTCCACTAACGCAGGTGCCAATAGTGAATACCATGGGTAGGTCTTAGAGGGCATCTCTGTAGCGTCACCACTTGTTGGAGAACTAAATTGAATTCGAAGTTGGATCTAACAGAAAAGCGCCAATGGTAGAGGCCCGGGGTTTGCCGGAGTGTATCTTTCAGCGCCGTCTTGGCGGCGTCTCTGCGGGGTGAGCAGCTCAGTTCGACATCTCCATCTTTTACCTTAGGTGTCCCGGATGCGAGCACGCTGCGAATCTCGGCATCCTCTCTCGCGCCAGACGAACCTCGGCCAACAGCACAGAAGCTGTTTTCCATTCTCAACGCTTATCTCCAGCCTTCATACAAAAAACCTCAGCTGGCCATGTAGCCGGAATTTAAAGGTCAACCAACTGAACTCTTCCCCGTACAAGTCACTTCCGACCCACGAGGGGATACTCCCAGCGAGAGTCCAGAGAGCTTCCTCTGGGAGATGTGGGGGTTTTGGTTGATGTAGCGTCGCAGATTCCTTGGACCGCCGAGCTTATGAAGAGCTTTCGCGATTTACCTCATCCTAAATGTCGGTCGATATGGAAGAATGAGGAGAGGTATAAACCTGGGAGGACCTCCCCATCCTGAGCCCAGTTTTGACTGAAACGTCATACAGTGTGTATTCCTCTTCTTCGATTTCCCCACCATCTGGAGTATTGACGACCATTTGTTGAGGACACTAATGCAGCCGATTGGAAACAGCGCCATCCGAACGCGCTCGCGACCTTAACCTTGACGCTTTCCGTGCCCGTCTAACACGAGATGATATCCAAGATCGCTCGTCATACGCCATCTACGTCTTGCGCGAGGTAGTTGAACAGGAGCCATACTATCGCCCCCGTGCATACCACATTCAAGGCCTGAAATTGTGCCTGTACGTCTACGTTGTTCGTCAGGGCAAGAGGCGGAGGAAGGGAGTGCCGATGTTGCTGGTGGTCAGGCCCAGGGAGGCCAGAGCAGTTTCTCGTCAGAACCGTGGGGATATCGGAGGGATAGGATCTCCCAAGTTGAAGTGCATGATTAAGCAAGCCAGACAACGAAGATACTCGCGGTGGCGATACAGGCTGAGGTTCAAACCCATTCGTTGGCTTGGTAGGATCCCTTTTTCTTGTTTTCCTGTTCCTAGGGGAAATTGGTCAACGTATTACCCCTTTCCCCACGCTTTTCCCACCGATTTGTCTCCGACCAAGCCGTGCCACAATTCCTATATTAGTCAACTTCGGCGATAAGGGCAGAAGTTACTCAGGATCCCCAATAGTAAGAATCGTGAAACGATGCATATCAATTCATAATAAGTAGAAAACAGTACAAATGGGACTAAAGCGTGAAATATCAACTTGTCGTTCAACCGAACTTCATCCAATCTACTTTATGTCTGAGTGCGGCGTTAGCGTAAACCCTGGATGAATGTTTATAACACTTACCATCAAGCTCATGAAACACAACCTGATTTACAGCCCAAGCGGAAGACCTGGGATAAGAGTCGGGAGAGTCGGGAGGATCTGCGACAAGAGGCTCGAGAGAGGGGTCGGCGGGGGGAAGGGGGCGGGGGTGCGGGTGTCGGAGCAGCGCTGGGAAGCGGAAGGTCGATAGGCAGGTCTGGAAGAGGGAGGGGAAGACCTGAGAGGATGTCCCCGAGCTCGTGTTCGTGTGGGCACTTAGGCAGTGGGTGGGCGGCGAACCAGATCGCGAAGGCGCACAAAGGTGGGTCTGAGGAGCCAACCTAAACTTTTTATAGCGTTGACGAGGCTTTAGATCGTGGACGGACCCGCGTCCATGGCTTCTTCGTGTCCATGGGAGGCTTCGTTCTAGCCAAAGACAACCGCCTCCCGCTAGACGCCGATCAGATCGTCAAGCTCGAAACGCACGGTCTCATCAAGTGGCCCAACATCTCAAAGGAGGAGATCCAGGACAGGAGCAAAGGGGACTTCCTCGCTAAGTCCGTCGCGCTGATGCAGACGACGTGGTTCATGGTGCAAAGTCTCGCGCGGTTCCAGCAGCGCATGACGGTGACCGAGCTCGAGCTTGTCACAGTCGCTTATGCTTGGTTGAACGTCGCACTCTACCTTACGTGGTGGAATAAGCCGCTGGATGTTCGTTGTCCAGTGCCCGTCGCGGATACGGCGACCAAGGAGATCATGCAAGTCTTGTATGATGTACCACGAGACGATGGGGCAAGCGAGACGACTGTCGATGACACGGCGACGTTGTCGAAATCGAGCATTGTCGCTGGCGCCATCTCCAAACCCAAGGTATGATTTAGTCTTAATAAAAAATAAGAAAGAGAGAAAGAGGAGTGACATTCCTCGTAGTCCAAACCAAGTCTACGCTCGATGCTGTCGCCACGAAAGGCTCTTCACAATCTCTTCAGATTTCTCGCGTGGTTCGCACGCCCATTCAATGGCATGCTCACCGCCAACAAGATACCTCACGATGCTGACCGCGTACCCACCTTCTATGCACCCGACTTCGAGAAAGAAGGCAAGAACAACTACTACATCGGCCTCGGGCTGGTCGTTGCGATGCTCTTCGGAGGCATCCACTGTGTAGGATGGAACTTCGATTTCCCAACTTCCCAAGAACGCTTCCTCTGGCGTCTGGCAGCGGCGTACATAGCTGTCGCACCGCTGCCGTTCCAGTTGCTGGGCTCGGCGATATTGAGGCATAGGTGGACAGACAGCAGGCGTTCGCGTGTGTTTATGTATGTGAGTGCGAGGGCGTGGTACTCGATCCTGGCATTGTACGTCCTCGCGAGATTTGCGCTTTTGATTCTGCCGTTGATTTCCTTTCGCAAACTTCCCTCCGGGGCGTACGTTGATCTTGCATGGTCGCAATACATACCCCACGTATAGGATGATCTACACTCATGTATGGGATCGCTGGACGTACGCCCCTCTTTTTTGGTTCTGTCCATGATTGTTCAAATCATTTCCGTAGTTTACAGAGAGCGTTCCCTTCTAGAACATTCAAATTGACATCTTTCTTGAAAGTCAAATGACACCGTGCAAGCTAATGCTTGGGTTGTGTGTGGCGGTCATCGACAGCCGACTAATCTTCCCTAACATTTTCAGGGTCTTACTAGCGACATTGGCTTCCCTGACCTCGCGTAAGTATGTTATCTCTGGTCATGAGGCCCACATGTGACGAACAAGCGAGGAAGCACAGGTATATTAAACCCCAAGAATTCTGCCCATCTTTCAGCTTTGTCGCCCATTTTTCACCGCGGTCGGCACCTTGACTTTGGCATGAAAGGTGTGGCCCTCATCACTGGCGCATCCCGTGGTATCGGTCGCGCGATCGGTTTGCGGCTCTCAAGAGACGGGTACCGGGTCGCGTTAAACGACCTCGTCTCTCAAAGGAATGCTCTTGAGGACCTTCAGACTGAGATCTCAGCGGCAGGGAGGAAGTCCTCGGTCTATTTCGCTGATGTTTCCGAGGAAGAGGAAGTGAAGGGGATGGTGGAGAGCGTGGTGAAAGACATGGGGGCTCTTAACGTGGTATGTCCTCTGTGGTTGATTGACCTGGTGGTACCCGTCACCGAACACAGTCTTTGTGTCTCTTAGATGATTGCGAATGCCGGCATCTGTTTCTATACGCTAGACCCTTTCGTCGAAAGTACGTACTGTAGATTATCTTTGCCCGGTGTCATCGAAACTAATTTTGATATCCCTCCAGCCAAAACCGAGGACTTCCAGCGTACGCTCGCTGTGAACACGTTCGGTGTTTTCTTTTGCTACAAGTATGCTGCGCGGCGAATGATTGCCCAAGGAAAAGGTGGCAGGATAATCGGTGCTGCGTCCATCGGCGCGAAGCAAGGTACGATGCCAGTCTATCATGACGTTCTTACATATCGGAAAATGACCATGATACGTTCCGTGGCACTCGGCAGGCTCAGCGGTTATGAGCCCGTACGCGACAAGTAAGTTCGCGGTGCGAGGGCTGACCCAGTGTGCTGGTGAGTGCAGCACAGGAATGCCAGACAATTTGAATCCCACATTAAACACTTTGGCAGCCGCAGATCTGGCGAAACATCGCATAACGGTGAATGCATACGCTCCTGGTACGATGCAGGCATACTTTTCCGTTTTGTGACTGCTGACGTCCAACCATAGGCGCCACCGAGACCAAAATGTGTAAGGACACTTCGCATTCGGCAATACTTTTTAAACTGACCGAAAGGCTATCGAAGTGGATGGTGTTAGAGCAATAATCCCGGAGGTACGCGTTGATTGAATTCAGTACATAATAAATATCTATGGCTCACATTTTGGATCGGAACTCCAGGTCGCCGTCGTTCCCCCCATCGGCCGTGACGGAACGCCCGAAGATATCGCTGGATTGGTGTCGTACCTGGTCTCGCCAGAGGCCGAGATGATCACAGGTGCGATTACGATCCATACGACGTCAATGCATCCACTGTGAGCTTCATAGCTGATGTGTTGCTTGCAGGCCAGACAGTAAGTGCGGATGCTCTTCGAGTCCTCCTTGACGACATACAGCACAGATTTCGATCAACGGCGGTACTTTCTTCGACTGAATGGTATGTACGCTGTGGTTCAGCCGCCGAATTAAAAGTCTCCTACCCGAAATACACGCCATGTCCCGAAGGATGCTGGTCGATTTGTTTTGTCTTCACAAACCTCCCACGCGAGCCATGATTTAAGGTCTAAGGGGGATAGAAAAGATACATACTCTGTACCTGTTCGATCTCACGAAACCCTGGGCTGGAACATATCCTTGGAAAAACGATGAATCGCGTTGGTATATGCCTATTGTACATCGCCTGTCGAACACATCGCCCCCGCGGGTATAAGATGGGTATCCTCCTACGAGTTGTTGTTGGCGAGAAGGTTGACCGTGCCCGAAGCTATTCGCGATCCAATCGTTCAGATGTTTGTCTTTTAACAAAATGGACAGCGAGGACGTACGAATACCCGAAATCGCATTCCTGATGGCTAAATTCTGGATTTTGGTGCGCATCGCCGCTGGGGTGATGTTTCCGTCCTTCTTGACGAAGTACGCGACCAAACCTGCCACGTGTGGGGAAGCCTACAGTATCGAAGCAGCCGTCAGCAACAGGCAAGAAATAAATGAATAAAATGAACGAACCATCGAGGTGCCCGATAAGGTGTTGGTTGCTGTGGTGCTGTTAATCCAGTCGCTGATGATGTTGGCCCCAGGAGCGAAAACGGAGACGACGCTCCCGTAGTTGGAGAACGAGGCCCGTGCGTCGGCGATGGTTGTCGCGCCAACGGCGATGGCGCTTGGTGCACGGGCAGGGGATGTGTTAGCGGCGTCGACGTTGGAGTTGCCCGCCGCAACCTATATCGATTAATGTGAGAATCGGCCTTCTGAGCGAATTTCAAACACTGACGACAACGTGAACGCCCGCTTTAGTGAGCTATGGATGAGGATGAGCTCATGAGTTTCATCCGTCGGATTAGATGATGCTGAATGCTTCTCACCGAGGCAACAGCGTTATCCAGAGCACTCGAGGCGCCTCCTCCAAGAGACAGGTTCATGACCGAAGGTCGTCCAGTTGACTTAGCCTTGTTCATAACCCAGTTGAGGCCAGAGATACTATCCAAGGACAGCGGTTAGGACGAAAGGTGAGTGCACTACCACGACATGAAGCTTACATGTCAGAAACAGAGCCACTTCTATCAAGGCCGAAATCAGTCAAATGTAGAGATCTGCAACCAATCACGAACCCAGAGTCGCTCAAGACTTTAACAGCGATCAACTTGGCAGACTTAGCTACGCCAAATCTTGTTCCTCCTGCGGTTCCCCTGTGGTTCGAAGATAGTTTAAGCCACAGAGAAAAATCCAAGGACGAAGGTTTACGCACGCGACGTGTGTTCCATGCCCATTTCCATCAGCGTTCCTGGGTGTTGAAGCAAATAAAACGAAGTCATTTTCTAGGTTTGCCCTTGAAACTTACGCGTAGCCCCCAAAAGTCGCACCCCAACTAGCACGACCACCAAAATCGACCTGCAAGGAGGCCGTCAGAGGGTTGGACAGGCGGAACAATGCATGCCTACGTACGTGAGCTATGTTGATACCTATTCGCAACGGAATAAGGAGACAGTAAAGCAAAGCACGAGCAGTGACAAGGCTCCCATTACGCACCAGTATCTAAGCCGAAAAATCGTCAACAGAATAAGACGCATTCAGGAAGTGTATATTCTTACCAACGACGTAAACGTCGACTCCTTCGCCACCAGAGGAATCGTAAGTATACTTATAGTTCAGCGCACTGAAGAGAGCATTTTCTCGAACGTTAGAACGGCTTTCATATAAGCGGTAGATGGAATGCTCACGACGCTGAGGTGCTCGACAACTTTGCTTTTTGGCTAATGCGCTGGAGGCCCCAAGGGGCATCAGTTCTATGCATATCAGCGGCGGCTTGAACATTGAATTGCGGAAAGCGTACTGCGTAACCGTAGCACCCCCAATCTTCATGATCCCATCCTCGCAGATGCTCTCAATCTTGTCTGACGCTCGTACAGCGTGGAGCTGGTCTGCCGACAAATGCGCTACAGGCCAGATGTATCAACCGAGCGAAGGGGAGGGAATACGAAGGAAATGTACCAGCGAAACCGCCCATGTTGTCCCACCTCGTGATCTTGCTTGGTTCCAGCCCAAGCTCGGTCAGCACGTCCAGGAGGATGGAACCCGGTTTGACCTTGGACGATGTATCCACCGGTCGTTTGGCCATCGTAGCTTCTCGACAGTAAGAAGTGGGCCCGGCGCGGGTGCGGCCAGCGCTGTCCGCAGAACCATCGAGGCTGCCAGCAGAGTGGTGAAGAAGCGCATGGTGGAGTCAAGGTGATCGGGTGGGGGTGAAGGTGAAGCGGGAAAAGCGGGGTCTCCACAGGAGAAGGGAATGAGAAGACAATCGGGAAGGCGGGGTTCATATAGGAAAATCGAGGCGAGACGTCTCGGTTTCTTGTGGGCACGATAGTCTTAGCCCATGTTCAAATAATCAAGAGTCTCGAAGCAAAGGAGGTTGGGATCTTGAAATTGACTAGCAGTGACGTTGGATTATGACGCCGGGGAGGGGTTTACTTGCTCCTGAAGATACTCGCAATCTATGCACAAGAAGGCGCTATAGTATTCCATTCGATTTGAATACAATGACGCATCGCCGAACAGTAGGCCATACGAATTCACGAGGACTGAGGTAGAGCAGTGGTTTCCCTGTCTTCGCGTCCATCCAACCACGATGTGCACATCGGACACCTCTTGGCCTATAACAGAGTCAAATCTGCGCCGAGGCTAAACGACACTGAGCTATACGTACCTTCTCACTTATTTCCTTCCTGCAGTACAGACACTTGACTGTGTTCTTGATGATCGAGTCCTTGCTGAGATAGCCGTACAGAGACGCTATCACGTACAGGGCAAAGCCGACACCGATGAAGTTCACCATCTGGTCAAAAAAAGCCCTTCAACAGCAGACGCGTCATCGATAGTGCTTTCAATTTGCCCTGAAGCATACCCGTAGGTAAGGATAACGGCCCCGTCGTCCATTGCCTGTTTCCTAGTATTGTAGCCCTCTTGTCGAGGAAAGTGTGGGCCCTTCCTGAGAATCCAGAACTTTTCTTCGAGGTTTCGCGACATGAAAGGTAGTAGAGAGATCGGCGGTAAGATGATGTCGGAAACCAGCGAATTCACGAGCGCTGTGAACGACGATGCAATTCTATTCTTCATTTATCCTCTATCTCTGCAATAACTGAAGAAAAAACTTACATCAAACCGACCGCAACCTCCAGGACGTTGTCGCGCAGCGCGAATGAGAGGAATCCTGACCAGACGCTCGTAACTTTGCGTTTGATGTTGGATTCTGTATGCAGGAGCATCACCCGTGTGTCGTCTGACACCCAGTGGGTATCTGTCGTCGCCATCGCCGAGAAAGTGGGGGAAAGAGGTGGTTCGAGGTCAACAACAGATGCTCCAACCTTTAGCTTGTCGAAATCCTCAGTCCGATGTCATTACGTCAAGAGCGGCCCGGGACTTCCGGTGACCACTCCTGGCAGTTGTTCCAACTGCTAAGGAAGCGAGTCTGAAGGAAGCGAGGAATAAAGGTATCCATGCAGATTATTAAATACTAATGCCGTCTTGGCCTAGTGTCAATTTTAACTGATATCGTGAATGAAGATACAAGCAGGATGTCTCCCATCGTGTCGGATTTGGACCGAATTTTGACGGACGGAAGGCATCTTCGACCATCGTTCGATTCGAGGTGTCAGTCGAGCGCCGACGCCAGACTAGTCTTGGCTGAATCTTAGATAAATTTCCAAAGAAGGAATATGGCTCAGCTCGAAAGATTACAGGAAGAGAGGCAGTTACGGTTATACGTGTTGAGAGAGAAAGAAGTATGTATATCGAGATGAGTGGTATCAAGAGAACAAAAGAAGGTATCTAAAGTCCGTATTCCAAAAATGTAGAAGGTGAACCGGAACCATCCCAGAACGTTTACCAGCCATTGATGGGCTTGCCCCAGGCGTCGAAAGGGAACATCGTAATCCCCGGTCCAGCAACGATGAACTCATCCTCCAGCCTCACCTCACCAATGTTCTCCCGCCCACGAACAACAATGACATACACAGTGCCCCTGCCAGCGAGGTCGCGGGGGATTTCGACAAAGTACCGTTTCTTGTGGTCCTTGTCCTTCCCATCCTCCTTCTCCTGGAGAGGCGCAAAGATAGTCTCGGCGCCGGAGAGGAACGCGACGTAGAGACGCTCGTTGCCACCGATTTGAGGGTAGGGGAAGGAGATTTCTGCGGGCTGGCCAGGTACGAGGACGGGCGCGATGGAGAGGCGCGGATAAGGGTGGATACCGGGTGGGAGGAGGGGGTGGTTTCCTTCGGGCAGTTCTCGAAGTTGAAGAAGTTGGAGAGGAGGGTCAGGACAGCGTTGGGCGTCAGAGGTGTCTAGGCAGATTTTTGGGTAAGAATTTGAGAGGTCGGTATAGCTGGGAGAGACTGACCTCGAATGCGGCGTTCCATGGGTTCAGCTTGCGGACGGCAGAGTTGATCCAGGCGGCCTGGCGCGCTTCTACAGCGAGAATGGACGCTCCGGCGGTGACATAGGCCTGAAAAAGCCTTGATTTAGGATTCGGACACTTTTCAAAGCGGAAATAGTGCACCCTGTTGTTGAAGAATTGCAGCAAACCGGTGTAAGCGCCGGTCGCAATCGTCTCGATGGCGGCGCTCGCATCGACGAAGGCGCGCACATCGTTGTCGTAGCTAACGAGGAAGAGAGTGAGAAGCGCTTCCCAACGCGATATACAATAAAACTCACAATTCATAGCGGCACGGGCCCACATGCGGGCTTCCTGAAGCCGTGATCGCGCTCTCGATGAACAGCTTGTGGTACTTTTCGTGCTCAGCGATCTGGAGGTAGCGCCCGCGGACCCAGTCGGGGTATCCAGCCCGCCTAAACGCTTCTTCATTGTACCTAGACAGGCCGCGTTCGTAGAAGGCGTTCTCGAAGTATTCGAGGAACAGGGCGAAGTTAAGCCAGAGGATATCTAGTGGAAAGGACAGTGAGTCCTCGTTTAGGAGTGAGGAGAGGAGAAGCGCACCCTGATAATCCTTGCCCTTCTCCTCGCCTCGTTTTAACGGAGAGGATGCTAGAAAGTCCATCAAATGTTGGATGGCGTCCATGCTTGAAGTCTGAAGACTCACGTAGGTTGGAAGCGGCACCTACCAGGTCGCATAAGCGCGGTCGAAAGGTTCAGAGAGCCTAACACACCTGTTAAATTTCCTTGTCTGCGCTCGACGATCTCGCTCTCGTCTTCAAGGAGAACCCCGGAGAAATTAGAAACAAATCGTAACAGCGATTCTAGGCCAGCATACCAGCATTCAGGCGGCGGAACAATTCACCCGCGGGTGAACCTACATCTCGTTAAGTCCAACCGTGCAGCAGAACCACAAGAACACGCACTTCTTTTATCGGTCGCTACGACCGCGGTCGGAATAACGTTAGCCAAAGCGTGCATGGACGCCACGGCAATGGTGGCAAAAGTGACGAGGGACGGAGTCTTCATGGTTTTTGAACGATAGTGGATAGTACTGTGCCGGGTAAGGATCGTGTGTGATAGAAATGGCTGTTGGTCGAGTTGAAAACCCAGGTGGGGATGAGATTTCAGCGGGGCCGCGAACGACGTTATAAGGATTTTGGAGGTTGACTGGCATTTCTATCTTGGCCAGCGCGGCTGACTGCCGGACGAGTCTGGATGTCGAGTGAGGACTTCGTGTCTCATTTCGTGGGGGAGAAGGGGCAACGAAAGGAGCGTTGGCGATTCAATGACGACGTTTTCTGGTATGTTTAAGTCAACTGGGATCGGGCGGGCATTGGGTGAAGGGTGCGCCAGTTGAACACCAGAGAGGGGATTCGGATCACTGCGTCGGAACTTGGAGTCATAATGATTCAGGGTCAGTGCAATATCTTATCATCGGTCGTCCCAAGGTTCAGATTTCAAGCTTCGAAGGAATACCCCTGCTTCGCGATAAAGAGAAATTCGCAGCGTTGCTCGTAAATCTACAATCTGCTATACATGTAAATATTCCCGATGTTGTTTTGCAAGTCGGTGTCTCCCATCCGTTCACTAGAGAGGATATTCGTGAGCTGCATTGGGTGAATAGTAAAATAACTGTGCGCGATAGCTAAGGGCGAGAAGTAGGAGAGGGCATCTCGGCGAGGGCGGCCCGTCAAGTTCGATCGCTGGCGCGCATCCAAATTTGGTGCGCGAAGCTCCTTTTTTGGATAAAGTATTTCAGGGCCTTCGTGACGGCAGTCGGGATTGCTAACAATCTCTTGGGCGTCTAAAATAGCTGGCCAAAGAATATTCCTTTACTTCGTGACTTGCTCGCTGTCTTGAAAGAGATAATATCTGCCGAACATCTTTTTGCACCCCTATCTCTGCTGGTGATATTTTTTCACTGCTTACTCACTCGCCTCATGTGCCATTAACTCACAATCAATGGTCCCTCTTTTGATGTACAATGTAGGACCTTGCCGTCTTGGAGAGCGAGTTGAATCGACGTACCACTTATCGAGTGCTCGGCATTATGCAAGCTCATGACGTCGCAAGGCCTCCTAGTGAAGTCCGTCCAGGAGTTTGGCCACTCCACAAAGAGTAAGATAATTGAGACGATTCATGCATCAAAACGGAACTTTTCGCACATCGTGATCGTGAGAACACAGTGGGGAACATGATGCCGGATCATCATGAAGACATTTCCAAACCTTGACGGGGTTATAAGAAGAGATAAGCCAATGTTGGCAACGCTTCTATCTCTCTTACCAACTTGTCAGCGTAAGAAATGAAACCACTGAAACCACCTCTCGAGCTCGTCTTCAACCGCGTTGAAGGGTTGGGTATTGCAATGGATGTGTATATCCCAGACAGCGCGTCGAAGGAGGCGCCGGTGCCAGTGCTGCTCTGGTGGCATGGTGAGTCGTTGGCGTGCGCTCTCGTCATCTCACATTCGTTCAACTGTATGTGCTTATTAGGTGGGGGTTTACTACAGGCATGGTCCCACATTCCTTCCTGCTCCGATATTTCTGCCATGTTTTCAACATTCAAGGGAACAAGAAAACGTGAAAGACAACCTCTCCTTCAGTCCACATATAATCTGACTCTAGTCCAGGCGTACCTCCTCACATGCTGAAAGCCCCAGACAAGCACAATCTCTGCCTTATCTCGGCCGACTATCGCCTCGCTCCTCAGACTCGATTCCCCGGTATCCTATCCGACTGTAAAGCCGCTATCGACTTTCTACACACGGCCGAATTCGCAGAGGCTACGAGTCACCGCGTTGACGTCTCGCACGTCGTTCTCAGTGGGAGTTCTGCCGGCGGTTGGCTCTGCCTCCTCGCTGGAACCGGCATTGGCTTCGAAGCGTGTGGGTTAGCGCGACCCCGTCCTATTCGCGGAATAGCGGCTCTGTACCCCATTACGGATCTCCAAGACCCTTTCTGGAAGAGGAAACAACATCCAGTATCTTACAGGGACCGCATTATAGATAGGGCTGAGGTGGAACCTTTCATCAATCCCGATGACGTGAAGACGACTTGGTGTGCAGCAGAGGATAGGAGGCGGATATTCTATGACTACATGGTTCAGGAGTGAGTACTTGAGTGCCTGACTGTGATAGAAAAGTCCGTCTCCTAACAGCACCCAAATAGGGCTATTCTATCAGAGCTTCTGCTCGATGGAACGGGAATTCCAGAAAAGTCGTTTAGCATCGCTGACTCATTGAGATCCAGAAAGTTTAAACCTCCTCCGATTTACATCATGACTGGGAATGACGACAAAAAGGTCCCGCATGTTCAATCGTCGGATATGTTTGAAGCGGCGAAGGAGATCGGGGCAAGCGTAGATTATCATACACGAGGGCATAGATCACGCCTTCGACTTCGATCCAAAGTATAAGATGGACAGTCTTTACAAGTTCTTCGATGGTGTTTGTGGGAGATGACTATAGGAAATGTCCTTTTATCTTGTTTGCCTCTTGCTGGATGTCTATTTGTATGTTAATTAACGAGCGGTTCGAGTATTCTCTGACTCCTGAGAATGGTTTATTTACCACGCTTTCCTATTCACACGCGTCTCTGGGAAGAAAGTGCACTCTGTGCATGTATTTTAGAGAGATAAGTTATTGAAGGTGCATACGGTGCACTACTCATGCGTTCGTCGAATAAGAGAGGGAACGAGCAAGACGCGACGCGTCACACCCCTATTCAACTCACGTGCCTCGTGTGTTAGCGCCGCGACAGCCAGCTCTGAGGCTCACTGGGAGGGGGTCGTATGTTCGACTATTCATGAGGTTATAGATATATAAAAAATACCCTTGAGGTGTCGGAAGCGTCCACAAATAACGGAAGGGTGTGTTTCAAGTGTTCTAGCACTGAGAGCCGATGCCTTCCACAGGTCGTGGGTGGCAAATGGTTAACCGGGATCTCTGGTCGAACAGTTCTGTCTGATAAATTTCTAATAGAGTCAGCAACATAGAGTCTTAACATAACACTGGCAGATCCCGCAATGTATTCCTGTATAAGATTAAGGCGTCCTTCGCCATTAGATCTACCACCCTGCAGGGTTGACAACCCCGGTTCATTCCGTCTTGTATTACACACCAAAGAGCCTACTTCGAGCCTATCGCCGAAACTTCCATCGTTTGCTGCCCTTCGATATCCGTCACAGGCTCGTGCGTGGTCATCTCGATGTTAAATACTATAGATGCCCGCGATAGGCCCTTGTATCCGGTCAATTTTACCGTGATATAACGTTAGAGGAATCCTTACGTGCGGTCTGGCTACTTCTGGGGGCTACGAAGCGTAGGATCATATCAGATAGTTGCCCAAGGATTAATGAGGAGAGCTATACCCAATTTGTATCAGACGGCCGGCCTTCGAAAAGCAGGTTTTGGCGGTGGTTCAGTTGATCATTGAGAGAAGCACGGGCCTTCCGAGGCAAGAATTAATAAGTAGTGGGACATCGGTAACGGCAGAATCTTACATTGAGCGTGCTCAGCAGAGAGATGGCGTAGATCTTGACCAGGGTAACATCGAAAATAAAGTTGCTAATTCGAGTGTGCTCGAACCATGAATCTCTCCGCCCGATCCCGGAATGGGCTAGAGTAACGCACATGTTTATTTCCTGCCCAAGCAGGTGAGATTATATAGCGCCGAGGGTAGGATGAAGATGAACGACTTACCGGTACAGTGATGAGCAGAATGAGGTCAAGGATGGCGCCGATTGAGCTAACGCCCACGCGTCAGACGTTGTCGCAGAAATTGGAGAGAAGAACGATTTACGTTACAAGACCCGTTTGGATCGTAACTTGAGGCGCTCGTCAATTTGGACCCGCATTTCGAGCCAGGATGAAGGGATTAAACAACTCACAAACGATTATTCGAGAGATCACCTCATCGGCTGCCTTCAGTCCAGTTCGGCGGGCATACTGAAAACGATTCATGAGCTTCCTCACATACATGAAACTCAAAGCACTCGCCAAACTAAAGGAAAGAGACGCCGTAATCAATATGTCTGCGACCGCGCTAGAGACGAACCAGAGAAGCACCGGCGGGTGCGTCTCTGGTTTCTTGGACGTTAGGCGGAAGTCGGTCACTTGGACTGTTGACCATATAGCGCCTCCTTCGCGCACAAATGGGGTTGGGATAACTCGAGAAATATGGGGCGTAGGGACGTACCTGTTGATGAAGCGGCGAGAAGGCATATCAGTGTAGGAATCCAGTAGACTCTTTGCAGGTGCCATATTCGCCAGGCAATAAAAACTCGGATGGGAGTCGAGACCGAGATCATGAAGAGAGGCTCTGGAGAGTTTTCAACATAAGGATGGGAGATTTGTCGTTATCTAGAACAAGAGTCTTCACCTGCTGCGACGCCTATAGTTGCACAAATAATCGTCGATGAGGGGTGGCAATTAGAAATCAATTGCCTCACTAATTGGGAAATATGTCGTTGCTTCTTCTTCCCCTGTTGCAGAAGGTTAATACAGACACGATAAAAAAAAATGGAGGCATACCAAACTGGAGAATAAGAGGCTGATACATCATCAGCATAATAAACGCAGTGTGAACCGTCTCCGCTAAAAACAGCCACAGCACCTGAAGTATTTTAAGATGATGCCCTGAGCATTATCTTGGCTTACTTACTAGGTATCGTATTCGCCGACGGTCACTCCTAGCCCACGCCGCCTATCGTGAGTTATCACTGGTTTCGACCATGAATCGGAGACGGAGACGCACCTTCTGTATGTTACATAGTAGATGTAGGCCTGCAAGAGCACGACCTGGCCATACGCTTCATTAGTACCCTTGGTGTGATCACTGATTGGAACAGACGGCGGGAAGTTCACCCCATAAAGTATTAGACTGCAGAAAATCCCGATGAGCATGGGGCCGTAGCTTTCTACCGCTGAGTTTCTTTCTCGGAACATATCTGGACCTGGCCACTCACAAGCGTTCCACTAGAGACATGGCTACGCAACGTCGTGAGTGGTGGTAGATGGAGAGAAAGAGAGAGAAACACCGCGCTTGTCAAAGACAGTTTGCTAGTTTAAAGGCCGACGAACACCTGGATCAGAGTACGTATATTATTACGGACTGGTCATGTCAGGCTATCGGAAACATGTGGCGGTAGATGGCGGTGTGTCCTGAATAAAAGTTTAAAAATTTAACACAAAATCAGAGCGACTTGATAGATAAAACACAGATCCTACGAGCTGAATCTGCCACCGCACATATCTCATCGCCCGGATGCCTGGAGTGCTTAGCTTCTTGGGCACTAAATCAGCAAAAAAACTATATTGGTCAGCGCATGAACTTTACGGTACCTGATCCAAGAGCTCCGACTGATTCCGTTGAAGTGAGATAGAAGGGAGGTTAGCTTGGTACTATCCTCCGATGAGAATGGAGGGAAGCAGAGAGCCACAGGCGACAGGTGACGATTCGGCCCGAGTGCTGCTGGTCTAGTCTTATCTTATCTTTGACTCATAAGCGCAAGGTAAGTGAGCCTTACATACCACGGTTTAGCTCTTCCACTCGTTCTCATTCTCACCGCCTATTGCTCTGTTGTAATATCTCAAGCAATCGCCTCAGTGAACCTCGTAGGAAGCCATATGCAGAATTAAACTTAAAGGCAAGGCCTTGCCGACTGTGGGCGCTTCCGGACGACGGCCCGACGCCCATCAGATGACGTCAACGCAGCAATGGGCGCCTCTCGCCCTGTTTCAACAGACTTGAGCGAAGAATCGCAACGGATACTATGATAGTTGTCAGGGATTCATATTATCTTGTTCAAATAGGTGAATTTGCAGCCAGTCAAACTAGTCCCTGTGAGGGCGGTCGGCTGAAGGTAACATATCTTTGAATATGTATTGCTGGTTGCAATCGTTTTGCAAGGCGGATAAATCTTGATAAATATTCGTAGCCGCTCTAATGAGGGGGAAACATTTACTTACGACCATTGGGGTCGCCTCAAGCATGGCTTCCAAGGTGTTCCGTCTCTTCTCTTCCTCCCTACCGCCAATTCCCGTACTACCGTTCCATGACGTTTTGAACCCCCAGGGAACGAGTGCGCTGATCAGAAATGGATCGTAACAGGCAAAAGCTCACACCACCTCTCGATAATTGTATGGTATCCCTTTTTCAATCCGGGCTTGGTACGCGCTCCGCGTGCTGCCCATCTCTTGAAACTCGGAGATTGCCTTTCGTCATCATGCAATGCGATGGAAATGGGGTAATGACCTACCATACCATGGAACTTCGAGGCTTCTATTTTAAATTGAAGACGCAATCGATGGAAGTGCTATGCCACACAAGGCGCGATGACCTTCCGATAACTCGAACTATTAACTTCATTCCTGCATTAGTTACGTTTCCCTGTCTTACAATTATGTAGGGCTTACGAACGCGATCCACTAGGTGACCGATGCCTACCGGTGGTGAGTCGGATGGATCTTTGGATTTTGTCAGCCTTGACTGAGCCTGTTCGCCAAATTTGGAAGGCCAGCCGAAAATCTTGTGTTCGGCTGCACGTGGAAATCTCCGTCAGCACGCTCGCCATAATTTGCAATGGCCCGCCTCACCTTCATAAAAGCAATGTCCCCCTCCATGAAGCCCTCATTACGAAAACGCACTCGCCTTCTCTCCCTCTGCCATGTCCCCAGCTCTCTATTCTGCAACGTCGAACGGCATCCACGTCAATGGCGTCCACACTAACGGCGTCCACACTAATGGAACTCACCCATTAAAGAAACGCATCGACGGTTTTGGAACGCGCGCCGTGCATGTAGGCTCCGAACCCAACGAGGAGACCGGGGCAGTCATCCCCTCTATATCGCTCAGCACCACCTACAAGCAGCAAGCCATCGGTGTGCACAAGGTATGCCGCCAAAATGTCGGAAATCAATGGTTCGCTGACGACTGCTCTCAGGGCTTCGAATACTCTAGATCCGGAAACCCCAATAGAAACGCCCTGGAGGATACCCTTGCGGCATTGGAAGGCGGCGGGGCCTATGCGCTGGCCTTTGCGTCGGGATCATCCACGACAGCCACAGTGTTACAATCGCTCGGCCCCAACGCACACGTCGTCAGTGTGAACGATGTATACGGCGGGACCTTCCGATACATCCGGAGGGTAGCAGCAGAGAACCAGGGCCTGGAGGCGACCTTCCTGGATCTGGAGAATGCAAGTGATGAGGACATCATAGCGTCATTCAGGGAGAACACGAAAGTGCGTATGGCCATCTCGGGTCCAGTTCTTCGCAGTTGACAGAATATGTAGCTTGTCTGGATAGAGTCACCCACGAATCCGACCTTGCGATTGATAGATATCCAGCGTGTCGCCCACCTCGCCCATTCACATCCTTCTCGACCCATCATCCTCGTAGACAACACCTTCCTCTCACCATTCTACTCTTCCCCCCTCCTCCTCGGTGCCGATATTGTCTTGCACTCGCTCACGAAATATATCAATGGCCACTCGGACGTCGTCATGGGCGCCTTGATTCTCCCCGACTCGCAAGCAGCGCTCGCGGACAAGCTCCGGTTCCTGCAGAACGCCATCGGTGCCGTCCCGAGTGCGTACGACTGCTGGCTAGCACAACG
>JANKHO010000558.1:6521-19874 GCA_027627235.1 Agrocybe chaxingu | reverse complement strand
GGTCGTCTTCCACCGTAGCTCTGACCCCTTGTTCGCGATTATGGACGCGGACCTGATGCAGACGCGCAGCGACGGCTCGAGCGGGCGGCTGAGCTTGCTCCATCGTGCGTGCGAGCCGTGTCGGATGGAGTTCACGAGCTCTGTAGATGCCGCGAGGGAGGAAATGTGGAGTAAGCTGCCCGCTTGGTTCGGGATAAGTTTGCCTTCGTGGCCATAATTGATTTGCCATTGTCTGCTCTGAAATTGTAGTAGATACGATCGCATACAAATCCGCCTGAATGGCCTTTTGGGTGCGGGTCGATGCATTGATGGCAACTAAGGGCAGAGCGCTCAGTCCCAAAATGAAAATGAAAAGCTGGTCGTCGCCAGCAACCTCTCCTTCTCTCTTCCATCACTAAAATCCGGGTAACCCGCTTTATGAATTCCCGCACTCGCGTTAGGGCTAAAAAAAATACTGGTTAGATTCACATACGCCTGAATCGATAACACTATTCTCCTGCTCACCTTCGAGGTGTCTTGTTTTACAACTTCTCTCGAGAGGGTTAGATTCAGGAGGATTTTTTCAATTGCCGCGATCGCGTAAACAGCCTCCGCGACCGGTGGCACATCAAGGTTTCAACATCTGGCAGCGCCATATGTCCTCACCTGTCGCCTGTCTAGTTCTGTTTCTGAAAAAGACAAAATGAAGCGCCCGTAAGTTTTCCTCTCCTCTTCCGTTACCCAGCATGACTGACTCCGGTCAAGGTCAAGGCTACCGCCCCTCAAGTGAAAACCCTCCTTCAAGCCACGGTCATGGCCTCCCAAACGGCCATGCACCGGGTAACGGACCACTGAAGATTCCTGCTGGGAGTATCGCGGAAACGGCCAATTCTGTCGCGGACCAGCAGGCACCCTGGATGAAATCGCGTCCGTGGCGCTCTGGAGAACCTTTCCGGCACCCCTGCCTAAGGACGGCGATCCGTGGCGAAAGTGCAACCAACTTGTGAAGGACTTTGATGACGCGCGGTGCGAGCGCTGGAAAGATGAGATCCAGAACTTGCTGATTTTCGTGGGTTCACTTCTTGAGGATCTTTTATTTAATTATTTGCTGATTATTCGGCCCATGTCAATAGGCAGGTCTCTTTTCCGCTGTCGTAACCGCGTTCGCAGTGGAGACGCAACGCCTTCTCCAAGAAGATCCAGACGCGACGGCCGCACTCCTGCTGGCGCAGATATCAGCACAGCTGAACCAAAACACATCGACACCACGCGATCCCGTCCAAACTGCCATCGAACCCTTCACCGTAACACTTCAATCGATACGAATCAACATTCTCATATTCCTGAGCCTCGTCCTCTCTCTGGCTACAGTCCTATTCGGCATCCTTACTCTTCAATGGATCCGCGAATTCCAGCGGAAAGAGAATGTATCCCACGTCGAACTGTTGGTCATCCGGCAAGTAAGGTTCGAAGGGCTGACGAAGTGGAAGGTGCCTCAAATCATCTCCCTCCTCCCCGTTCTCCTTCAGACAGCGCTCGTCCTCTTCTTTGCTGGGTTGATCGATTTCTTGGTCAATATTCACCAGACGCTCGCCATCGTTGTCGGTGCGGTGGTCGGTCTTACTCTTGCCCTCGCGTTTACAGCGACCATTCTGCCCGCTCTGCAGAGCTTGTACTGCTTGATCATGTTCCCGAATAATCCCGGGATACAATGCGCGTACAAGTCCCCTCAATCTTGGGCATACTTCCGACTCATCTTCAACCCCATTTCCTTCCTCTTCACAACTGCGGGCAAGATCCACCGCGAATTCGAGGTCAAAAACTCTGTTATTGAGAACCTCACCCAACTCGCTAACGCGGATAATTGGTCTGATTACGACAAGATTTGGAAGGTCCACAAAGACGCGGACATCGATGCACCGCTCGCGTGGATAGCGACAGCTTTTACACAGAACTTCGAAGCTGTCTGTGCTATATACCACTGTTTCCGCGACGCTGATATCGGGAAAGCTTGGAAGGCATACTGGAATCTTGAGGGCGAGCACCGCCCTCCACCAGCCGTCGAGGACTTAACACAGAAGGACCAGGAGCTTATGCGTGACTTGATTTCGGAAGGAGTCGTCCGTCATTTTACAGCCAAGAAAGAACTGCGCCACTCTCAATCATTGCTAATGCATCATCTCGAGTTATACAATCGGACCACAACGTCTGGCGCTCGAATGTCAGACAGGTGTGCGTCTTACGCGAGGATGTTCACACCGAAGTGTCCCGACATATCGTGGATTGAATTTGGTTCCACAGGTTCTCCAGACATACCTCAAGGTTCGTAGAGGATCACAGCTCTCTGATTTGCCATGATTGACAATTCGGAATAGAGATGCAAATCCAGGTCCTCAATTCGCTCCTGCTCAAGATGGAGGGAAAGGGGTCTATGCAGTGGCACGATTTTGACCTCCTCTGGAATACCATATTCCGATTCCTGCAGCATTCTTCTCACTCAGAACACAGGGTTTTGGACGACGTTATGGCCAGTCTGGAGCGAGCAATAGCGGTGCCTATCGAAGGATATTGTGGAAATGCAAGAACGGAATGCAATGTGGCTTTCTTTAACCAAATTTTACATCCCCTGGCTAGCGGCTTCACAGGTCCACATTTCCAAGAAAACCTTGCCGACCTCGCGAAACGTCCGCCTTTCGTCCGGTGTATGGCAGTCTTGGAAAATTACCCTCAAGCCATGACCACGAGTAACAGGGGGTGGCAAAAATCCTTTTGGGAGCATTTTGTAGAGACATGCAACTTTGGCTCGTCGCATTTTTATAGTCCTGTATGAGTAGTACTAGTGAGTACTAGCAAGTATCTATATCCTCAGAACGTTTACTAGATCAGCGTCTTCGCATGTTACAACCGTCGAACTTTGTTACCTTGTTGAAACCATGGATGGTCGATGAAAGATCGACGGTGTGGCATGTCTTTGGTTGTTTGCTGCGACAACGGTCACCTAGGGACTATATGCTTGGCGGTATTCGCAGCATCATGCGCCACAAAGCTTGGCATCCAAAGCTGCTGACAAGGCATGTAACTAGAGCTCACAATTCCAAGTTAGTTCACGTTATCTGGCCCAATACAAGTGTATTACTCACATCGTGTAGGAGACGATTTTGTGGGGGGAAGTTGGGGGAAAGCAGAGAAATATTGACGATGTGGTTCAACTATTATGACTCAATGATTCCCCAGCTTTCGGACACTGTAAGTCATAGTTTACCCCCTCATTCATGTGGAGAGAGATTCCAGGAGAAATGAACGCCTCCTTTCAGATTCTCGATTCGGCCTTCAATATTCAGTAACGATGCAGTCTGTGAAGAAAACGCAATCAGTGCCGCCAATATGCGCGAAGCGAATCCAGACATTTTGTTCTTCGCCGACGAAGATTTGCCGTCCCAGCCTTCCTGTTCCGCGTACGCCACACCGTGCTCCATCTCGGCACCCTAATTCGGGGACGGCAGCCCTTATGCTCCATATGCGCAGTTAGTGCGGTAAATGAGGTTTTCAACTCTGTAGAGTTTTTCCGAGCTCGGGTGGAAAGGGAGCAGAAGAAAGTTATGGCTATTGTGCGCAATGTCATGTTAGCGTCCATTGTCCTTTTTTACGCTACGAATGGTAGTCCGCTGTCCATTAAAGTCCGTGTCGTACAATTATGAGAGGCGTAACCTCCCATCGTGAAGAACAGGAGTAGGTACATCAAGTACGACCTTCGAAGGGGTATAGACGACAAAGCGAATTGGTCAGAAATCATAGGCGATATCCGGGTGGAGGGTCGTGGGCATCTACGACACGCAGTTGGCCCATATCGGTCACCCTCTGATCAGCTTCTAGAGCTTTTTGGTGTGCTGTCATGGTCTGATGGAGCTCCGAGGGATCCGTAGAAGAGGAGCGTGGAAATGAGCCAAAGGAGGGCGTACGCGCTGCCGCACTAATTGGATCGAAGGAATTGTATCCGGCCATGGGGAAGACGGCACTTCGTAGGGCGACTGCAGAGGTTCATGAACAGTGCTGGCAGTGTCGCTGATAGAGGGTCGCCGCTGGGAGGAGCTGCTGATGCTGCGAGAATGACGCAGTCCGTTCTCAGCCAGAAGAGGGGTGTTGGACATGGAATGAGTGGAGTTGTGCGAAGCTTGCTGATTTGAGTTCGAGATGGCGTGTGCTACGCTGACTGGGGCAATGAGCGGACTGGTTTGAGCCTGTGCCATTTCTGTTTCTGGGGTGTGAGGCCTTGAGCGAATCAGCATGAGGAAGGAGGATGGTGCAAAGGTTTGAGGACGTTTCCGTGCTTTGCGAGCCCTTTTTCGACAGTGTGCAAGGAGCATCAGCACCAAGCTTAGGATGATGGCTGTGAAACACAGATAAGTGGGAGCTTAACGAAACTAACGTAAGAAAATAAATTCACCACAGCCAAGAGCAACGCCCACAATCCCGCCCACAGTGATGCCGGAGCGCGAGTCGCTATTTTGCTGATTGGAATTGGAGGTCAAACTTGTCGCGCTGGCGGAGGGGCTGTTGCTGCTGGCCGATGAGGTAATAGTGGCAGAAGACGAAGCCAAGCTCGACGATGAGGTAATGGAGGACGACCTGGAGGTGTGTGTTGAGCTTGCAGTGCTAGACACAGTCGATGACCTCCTCGTCCTTGACGAACGACTCGTGGTGCACACATTGCCTCTACAACTATCCGAGTCCGAATCCGAGTCGCTGTCACTATCACTGTCACTGTCGCCATCGCCACGGCCACGTCGAGAAAGCGACCTAGAGAGCCCAATAAATTCGTCCTGTGCCAACGAAATGTTGACGAGGCACTCACCAAGTTCGGGCTTGTGGTGCTGCTTTGGACCCAATGAGCTGCACGACAAGGGTCGCAACAACCAGCCGAGGATGGTAGAGAGAAGAGGAGAAGGGCATGCGAATGGTGGTGGTTGTGGACAAAGAATGAATGTGCGAATCGATGCAGGAATACCCCGTCCAGGGGGCACGCCGCCCACGTTGATTAGATTCCGCTGAAACTGCGGAGGATCCAGCCTTCAGAAAAACCTTAAGCCACAACACCTCGGAAGAGGGTATGGCTGTACTGTCAGGAGTGCCATTTGGTAGCTGCCGCGCTAAATTCGGTTTGGAGGGGAGGCGGAGCGTACCGTCGCGTAAAGCGATCAAACTCGTTCTGCACTAAGTCCGCAGTTAGGGGGCATTCTGGGTCACACAAGTATTTTGAGCGGGAGAACGCGGCGATAACCGGGTGTTGGCTATAGACTAGACGCAGAGCAAAGCCTCAGTGGTGGATGAAACTTGTCTACGGTCTTGGCTTGGAGGACCTTGGCCGCCTTGATCCAAGGAAAGGAAGAGGGGCAATGCAAAGTCCTCGGCCTCGAGGCAATCGACCAAGCACTAGAGCAGCCAACTCTTGTCCTGGTAAAACCGGCTTGTCGTCACCGTGGAGTCGTCCTGTCCTCGTGCGCAGCCTCATTGCTCCCAAATCCCACGAACGCTGTTCCCACAGAGCGCAAAGGCGAGCAAGTTGGAAAGAGCAGTTTTGAGAAACCGCCTTCATTGTCTGATTAGCTCTAGATGGTCACAGTCGAACGATGACGGGGTTGGATAAAAAGATAAACATACAGAGGAAACATAATTCCCCAATGCACTACCATATCCGTTTAACCATCGTGTAGCGCGTGAGATCCTCGAGTTTAACACGTCCTTTCTTGCTCTCTCCAGGCTTGTTTTCTCCCATTTCGGACATACGAGGCACATCGTCGCGGTCGTTGTCGAGTAAAGTCTTCAGTTTCTTGTTATAAGTCTGATCGAACAGCACATTAGCAGAGCTCTTCCGGAAAGTCAGAACGAAACGCACTTGTTCCTCTTTTCCTTCTCCGATCGGATTCCGTCCAAAGTCGTTGACGACATCTGCTGCCTCCCGCTCTTCCATACCAGCCCGACGACGAGTCGCATAGCTCACTAAATTTACGCCCATGATAATCTTCACTACCACGCAACTGCGAGAGGTGTCAGTTATCATCGTTACCGAGGCGAAAATCCGACAAACCAGAGCCAGATCAGGAATCCCATAATGATCCATGTTGCATAATGAACAATCTCCGCGTTGCTGAGCGCACGAATTTTCCATGTCCATTTCCATGGTAGGGTAAAGTCATAGCTGGAGGAGAACATGAGGGCTATTGATTGGGACCCAATGAGAATGGCCAGCGCCGCCAGGGGCAGTGCTGCGAACCCCAGCCTTCGGGCAACAAGGGGAGATTGATCGACGTAGGAGTGCTATCAGCCTGGCGTTAGGTTCATTTTGCACAACAACAGTGGTATGAAATACAAATGTCTACCTTGCGGGCACCACGTCGTCCGACGGCGCTCATACTGGACAGGTCCCGACAGAGAACATCAATGTATCGTTCGTAAACCGATGGTCGGATGTGATTGAATTTTGTGATGAATGCGTGCTTCAACCAATCTACAAGCATTTCGGAGACGATGACTGTTAAGACTGGCTATATGCGTCGTGTCAGTTGTAGAAAATATGACGATAGCGAGACATACGTATGATATGACCCAGACAACATTGCTGCCTCTAAACAACCGAAACTCTTTGGAAGAACAAAACCTGACGAAAAATCAAACTCGCTACCGCTCAGCTCGATGAGATTGCGGAAAGCAACTATTCCCAGCATCAGAGACAGGGAAAAGCGCTCAACGATGTCTGTCCTCATGAACAGCTGTCAGTTGATGCCTCATCAAACTCGTCTAGCACCCATACCTGCACAGGTTATCTGGAAAAGGCTATCTTTCTCGAATTTCTTGAAGACACTTCCTTTAATTTCGACAAACTGATTAGAAACCAGGAGAGTTAGGAGAGCATGATCGTAAGAGTTGATGGCCACATTGAGTGATATGAGCTGGTAAACCATGACAAGAGCATGGGCCACTGGAGCGAGATAAGTACCTGAGGGCTCGAAGAAAGGCACCCTACCTACCGTTGTAGGCTAGTGCCAGTGCAAAAAAAAGGAATGGTCTGAGGGTGTCGGTTGACACGGGTACTCGATGTGAGAGAGGCTCGAGTGTCGAACGCGAAAACAAGCAATCGAGAATATCCTGCCCAATGGACGCACACAGGCGATCTGCAATCTGTCATGCTATTGATAATTCAGCAAGAATCCTTGGAGGTGGCCACCATACCTCTAGAGCGTTGAAGATAACATATAACTTAATTGTGTCCTGTCCTCGGATTGTGTGATAAATTTTACTTGCGTCGGTGAGGGGATTGAGGATAAGAAGCGAGGCAACGAGTAGGAGGACGCGGAGAAGATCCGCCTTTTGGGAGGGAGGTAAAGGTGGGGCGGATCGGCGGAGAAGGTTTGCGATGAAGGGGAATATGGCGAGCACGAATCGAATGGGCATGATGGTGAAGGTGTATAGGAACGAGTCAAAGCAGAGTATGAAGCCAAAGCCTATAATCTATACACGTTGAACGACGACTCTTGCGACGCAGGAATGTACAGCTCACCTTTTCCATCGCCAGCGGCATACTCAGAAAGTTGCTAACGCGTTCCCATTTCAACTCTTGGTGAGAGTCGAAGTCCGTGGCTAACAATTCCTCACGTAGATAGTCCCACAGTGAAAACGGGACTGCATGATGATCCTGATGCTCCTGCTGTAGTGGTGGTTCGAATACCGACCTCGAAGGCGATACAGGGGTTGGAGGCGAGAAGGGGCGAGAGGGCAGTATCGGGGTGGGTGGCAATGACGCATACGCAGTCGGTGGAGGTCTTTCGTCGTCAAATATGCGCTTAATTGGAGATGTCGAACGCCCTCGAGGTTTCAAGTCTGATAATCTCAAGTGACGCTCTTCTTCATAATCGGAGGCGTCGGTGAGGTTGGGTCGTTGATAGACGTGTAATCCAGATGATCCTTGGGAAGGACTACCTAGATTCCGTATTGGAGATGGTGCCGAGGCCAGTGATTTGGGCGAAGACGTTTGCCATCCTGTTCCACCTAAGGAGAGCCGTCTGCGTATCTTTCGAGACCTTCTTGTTGAGTGCTGCGTCGTCATGTGCGCAAGGATAGACGGAGGGGCAAAGCTGTACCTCTCAGTATTGTGCCTTTCACTGCCTGGAGGATGAATGGCCCGTGGAGCAAGAGTAAGACGTCATGGAAGGTGTGTTGAAGACGCGTTCCGGAGCTGTGCAGTCAGGAACACGTCGAACGTCACATGACCATCGGCAGAACGAACAGGGGAATTGGACCCACATGGAGAAACTGTCGGGAAACTAAACGGAAGACTTCGGATAGAACATGAATATAAACACAGAGCATCAGGAGATAATTCATATATTTGAAACAGATTGTAGCGAGTGTAGACAGATCAATGACAGAAGAACAAAGAGAATAAAGAAACAGCAAAGGAGAGTGGTAAGCATACATAAGATACTTCACAGATCAGTAACATGAACAGAAGGAGTGTGTGTGCATTACAATAAGTTGAAGGAGCAACAACAGTGGTAGTACATTGAGTTTCGAGATCTTGTTGGTCGGTCAGGAGCAACGAAACAGTCGGTCTCAAGAAAGAGGAAATATCAGCGGAGACGCCGTTCGCTCATACGCGAGGAGCTGGATTCATTGCGCCTGTGCTGCATATGAGCTGGTTGGCTTGGGGCTGGCTGGGCGTAATGCCCAACCTCCCCAACCTGAGCCTTGACACTGTGGTGGTTCGAAACGAGGCGTTGTCGCGCAAACCCATTCGACTCCATCCTCTGGTGGCGACGAATAGACGGTGGTCCAACAGTAGCCTCCATGACCGACCTAATCGACACGTTCGAAGGCAGACGCGGACGTGGCTGCAGCGGAATCGCGTGCGAGATGACCCGCTGCTGCTTTTGAACGACCGGGTTGTGCGCCACTGGACCCTGCTTGACGTGTTCGTTTGGTCCAAAGACCATGTTGGGGCCCAGACTCTTCGTGGATAAGTTTGCGTGGCGCATGATGCTGTTGGCGCGTTGCGAGATATAGTCCCCCTCGTCCTGGCTCCTGGCTCCCGGCTTGTGCACCTTCAACGGCGGTCTGTCGGGCACGACAAGCTGCCGGACGGAGTCGGGGTAGGCCATCTGCGTGTCCGTAGGCCGGGTGCGGGTATCGAGAGTCGAGCGAGGCTGGGTGCCACCGCTGTGTTTGTCGTGGCCACCGCGACGCTTGCGCCGCGGAGGGATGAGGCTGTGCCCTTGCCACAAGAGATCCTCTATCTTCTTCTCCTCTTCATACCTGGTCCGCAGCAGCTGCACAAACCGCAGCTCACTTTCCATGTCCATATTCGGAGGTTTATTCCATATAGAGGGGGGAGAAGGGAACTGGCCAATCAGTTCGTGCATCTCCTTTGCCGACAGTTGGGGTACCTCGCGCGGCCTCTCAAAATTCAATGCCGCGTCTTCATCATCGCTCGCATCCTGGAACGCAGGGTGGAGGAACCCTGCGTTGGGGCCGCGGCCGATGTCGATAACGGGAAAGCCGACCTGGCTGACCCGCAGTTCCTTACCACGCTTGCTCTGGAAGGAAGGCTTCTGGCGGTGCGCGTATAATTCGGGGCTGGTCTCGGCGGAGCCTCGCAGCGGCATCGATCTAGAGTGCCGCAGAGTCTTCTCTCGCTTCTTGGAGCTGAGAAAAAAATGTGAGGATGGAAGTAGGAACATATCAATAGAGGCGCGTACTTCTTTCCTTTCCCGAAATATTTACGCAAGGTGTCCATCCTCCGTGATTGGAATATAAGTTAGAGAGATAGTAGTAGTAATTAATTGGGGTTGAATGCTTAGGTGTGGGTGTCGCAGATGGTGGGGATGATTCGGTGGTGAAAGGGGGGTGAGGTTACGCAGGAGGTGGCAGCCTTTGCTTTGGGCCCGTATTTTATATCCATCGCGAGTGGGCCACAGGCCTCGGCAAAGCGGGCCATCGGCAGCTTTTTCGAGGCAGTCGAGTGGCGCATTGTCCCCCGGCTCGTGCCTTCCCGTCTGGACGAAGGTGAGCTCCCATTTCTGGTAAAACGGTGCAAAGCACATGAGCAGCGTGGTCGAGCGCCTTACATGAGGAGACTCCTACGTGGGGCCTTGAACAATGCGTTCTATGAACAGCATGTTTCAATTGAAGCTAGCTGTATGTCGAATCCGGTCAATATTAGGATGATCTGTCCGCTAACAACAAGCGTGTCGGTAGTTGTGTCCGGGGGCATAGTTCCAAGCTCGAGGGGAAGTCACTACAACATCCTGACCGTGCTGCGCAACTGTCAAAGTCCCAACGACCGAGGGTAAGTATGTAGGGGATGGTGCCAAAGCGCGAGCGTGATGAGACACGTCAATATAACGAATCATATGATGTGACAAACGCGTGTCCTTGTTCTGAGGAAATTCTGGTAGTGGGGATTCAAACTCCTTAACCATACACAAGCAACGAGAATAAATACATATCGTTTGATTCCATATTCATATAAGTATAGGCATAATCGTGCGCATATGTTACACACTTGATACTACGCTACAGTAATTTTCGGAAGGGATGGTATGTAGAGTTTTTATACCTTTTTTTCGTTCTTTTCTTCGGCTTATTTAGGTTCCTTCCACCAATGATGAGGTCCATAATGACGACGATGACAATAAGGGAGGACGAGGACGGCAGTGGGTGGATGCCATGTGACAGCAGAGCAAGGGAAAGTGCAAGCGGATGCATGGAGAGCGAGAGCAAAGAAGTGAAGAAGGGAAAACGAATGGTGGACAAATCGAAGGGAAGATGATGACGGTTGCGCACAGGATAGAATGAAAGAAACGATGAAGAGTGGACAAAACAAGTGGGATGCATGAGCGAAAACATAAGTGAATGATAATGAGGTGAATGCTTGACGATGATGATGATGAATGAATGCCGAACAAGACGCGAAAGAATGAAAAGGATCGAACAAATCGAATTGAGGATGAAGGACGAAACATGAAGACCGCAGAAAGTAGAAAAAAAGCGCAAGTTAGATGAGCACAGAGAAATCATCCTCGATAGGCACCTGCGAACGTGTCGAGTTCGGCAGGCCTAGCAAGCGAAGCCTTGAGGTCCTTCGCAAGACGCGACTTCTCCCTCTCCCAAATACCCCGGACCTCCTCCCCGCGAGCATCGGTAGGCGATGCATCAGCAGTGACACCCAAACCACGGAGGATCTCGTCGGCCCAAAGGCCTTCGACCAGCCTGACTTCGCCAACGGCACCAGCGCCGTTCTTGACAAGTCCGCCACCGAAGGATGCAGAGCGACCGAAGGCCCTCTTTCCTTTGCTCGGGCTTACTGATGCCGACGAAAGAAGGGAAGACGAGAGCGAGACGAGTCCGACACCCTCCAAGACGCCNATCAAGTCGCCAAACTCNACTCGCGAAACAGGCTCGAATATACCGAGCTCNGTCCGNGAGAGGACCGCGGTGTAGTAGGTGTGAAGNGAGCNAGTCTCGATTCCAACTACTCGGCTTGATGAAGTTNCNGGAGCNGAAAGNGTACGCTTCATGGGCGACGCTGTAGGCTTCTTTGGCGACGTCTGTGAAGATGATGACAGAGTGAGACCGGCTTCCAGACGCTTGGAGGCAAGAAGGATGTTGAGAAGGACGAGACGGGCTTGAAGACCAAGGTTCCGGATTTTCATAACCGTCTCGCTGTTGCTGCTGGTGGCAAGGGTGGGGGTGGTTGTCGTTGCGTTGGAGGTCTTCGGCGCCGCGGAGGCAGAGGTGTAGGCTTTCAGTGCCTCAAGGACGTGCTGAGGGGTGACACTGGTGGCTGGGGTGTTGAGAGGATTCTCGTCTTCAGACTTGGGCGCCGATGCCGCGACAGCCAGCTCAATGGCGCCACGAAGGACTTCGAAGACGCTGCGGACATCGCCTGTCAGAGAAGCGATCTTCTTCGTCAACAATGTCAGGGTTGGGGTGGGCAGGAATTTCTTCATTGCCATTGCAGCCTGTTCNTCNTCGGAGAGGGATTTCAGGCGTGTCTGAAGGATGTCCTGCAGTTGNGCCGGNGTATATGGAGCAAAGTGGATGGTCTGGANGTTCGAGGAAGGGGAGAAAGAGGTGGACGACGANGNTNAGGTAAGAGTGTGGGTGTTGGCGATGGCAATAAGACGTAAAGTCGTGGACAGGGTTTCGGTAAGCGTGAAGATTGATGAAAGTGTNTGTTCGTTGGGCGTAATATGATCAAGCTCGTCAAGGATNAGGACGCTAGAAGCNCAACTGTCAGCGAGGATCAATGAAGAGACAAAGGGACCTTACNATTTCGTGTTGAAGCCATTTAGGANAGAAGTGACTGCATCGCGTCCTTTGAGCTTCTTGCNTGCAGCTGATTTTCTCTTCGGCGCTTCGCCAAACTCCTCGATCATTCGTTCCCACAAGCCATCAACGCTCTTCAGCGCCATGCAGTTAATGGAGATGACCTTGACATCGCAGTTCGTGTCGCTTGAAAGTTCGCGGATGATGGCGTTGACAAGAGCAGTCTTCCCAGTTCCTGGTGAACCTGAGATGAACATGCTAGAGATTGCCTCATCGTTGTTCATGGATGTGCCTTCGATGAAGGGTGTAAGGAAGCTGAGGATAGCTGCGCGTTCATTGTCGCGGCCAGCAATCTGTGCTTGGGTGTTGTTACAGGTAGAGCGGAGCAAAGCACGGGCACGAGAGTGGATAGGAAGCAAACTGGTGGGAGGAGTAGGGGGAGGCGTTGCAATGGCAAGCGTGGAAATTTCTGTTGAGGGAGTGGCAGGCGGCATGGAGGCAACGGAAGCGGTCCTTCGTGGAACTGAGGACCCGGCATTGAGAAAGGTATTCGACGAGATGAAGAGTAGGCATACCTGGTCGGCTACGTGGAGGTGTGATAGCTTCTGTCGTGGAGGTCCGTCTGAGCATGCGCGCAGCGCGAGGCGTCAGCTCTCCGTTGATTGGGGAGACAGAAAGAGGAGGAATGTTCTCCTTGTTGCTGCCATCGTCAACAAAGGTGGATGAGGTGCGAGGGCGCTTAGGATGGGGAGTGTTGTCGGGTGTCTGGAGCTGCTCACAGACCTGCGTCGGCGCTGGGACTGGCGACGAGGAGTCTTGGTGGCCACGCTTTCCAAGGACGGTGCTGCGACGTGTCTGCATGTTGGTGTGTGCGGGAGACGTCGGAGGAGAGATGGATGGTGGTCGGAGGAGGGCAGGAAAAACACGCACTGATATCCTCCCACAATTCAAGCTCCGATATCTGATCAAACGCGAGGCGCGTAAACGCGTCGCGTCATCACGTGTAGACGCGTCTAATTGGCCCCGGCGCGTGANTGCCGAGACGCGTCCNCG
>JANKHO010000557.1:0-19878 GCA_027627235.1 Agrocybe chaxingu | reverse complement strand
CGGTTCTCACGCACCGCAGCGCAGTCTCAACATGCCACGGCGCGCACGGCACGGGGAAATAATTTGCGATCCCACGTCTCAAAACCTCCAAGTTGCCAACAGGGGATACGGGTAAATGGAGTTTTGACGTTCACGGTGGTGACGTGGGTGCGCGCCACTCGGCTGGGAACGGCGACCCTGAACGACTCTGGATGGGTTGCACGGATGTTGAGAAGTAGAGAAGCGGCGAACTATTTCTGGTTTGCCTGATAATCTATTCTTGCGATGGGTTTGTCGCTTATGCGCCTGAAGGATATTTATGGATCATAAATTTGTAGGGCGAGAGAAGTCGAATGGGGCGACCTCGAGAGCGTTGTACGACAATCGTGCAGCACAGACAGGGTGTACGAGACGCGTTATGACGACCTGTACTCACGAGCACGCTCGTCAATTCAGTATGCTCGCTTAGCTGTAGAGTTCAGCGAATGTGCAGGATTCCTAAGAAGCTCGGATGCAGTGTCATTTGGTGAAATGCAAAGAGAGGACCGAGAAGGCTCATATCATGGAAAACTTACAAACATGTCAACGTAGTGTTCCTCTTTACTCTCAAATATCGAAGCAGCTGACCTGGATGACAAGGCAGCCTTTCTTCGGAAGACCTCGTCCAGCCGTCAACTTAAGTTCCTTCCTCAAAATTTCCGAAATTCGACCTATGCTTCCCACAGCTCTAAGAAGCCCATAGATACACTCTGAAAATTCTTTGAACTACACCGGTGATGATTTTGGCTCCGATATATTCCTCAAGACATCCTCCTGTTGCGTTTTGATTCGACCAAAGCTGTATATGGGGTGGCGTGCAAGCATGGGACGATGTACATTCTGACCAGTCTCCTTTGTCTCTGCCGCGTTGTAAATTCCAGGCTCGCTGTTCCTGTGCCTGTCATATGTTTAGTACACGCATATAATGCCCGTAGAATACGTAGTCGAGACTTGAGCAGCTATGAATATCTGCTCTGACAGAAATCGAAAATCACATTAGCCAAATATTAGCGTGTTATTTTTAGTCTTTTTATGAACCGCCTCTCTTCGTTCTCATTTTGTTGATGGCAGGATGTGGACCCGAGTCGTTCAGCTGCGACCTCCTGGCAAGAAATGTAAGAAATTCAAGTTCTGCAAGGAGCGACGTAGCACTTTGTTTAACCTGATTAACACATACTCGAAATAGTATATTTCGTGTCCTCCGAGGACATAATTTTACTCTCACGTCGTCCTCAAATGTAAAATGAGTCAGCTACACCCAGAGCAAAAAGGTCATATGGCCGTCCAGGGTGCGTTCGCATACCTCGGGACTCTAACGGCTAACACGCTAACGGCCTATCCATCCGCCTTATGTCACAACAGCCGTGGTCTCACTGGCGGTAGGCCTCATGCCATCGGCTCAAGCTACCATCCTTGACAAAACTTCCGCGAACCCGAAACGCGGCGTTTCTCCCTCCTGTGGCTGGCGTAAAGCCCTTCAGAACTCACGAGACATAGATGGTGGGATTAACCTCCCAGTTATATGATCGTAAAGTGAGGAATTCGCCATTCGGAAGACGATTCCCACCGCAGATGATCAACCACTGAGACGAGGTATTCGGGTGCCGGTGATGTTTGAAGCCTTCTTCCCCAGCTCACGCCATTCCATCGAGTCCCGTCTTCCTAGCCACCCACGGAAGAATTCTGAATTTCCCACATTCGGCAGGGTTCTTGCAAGATTTTTTGACGGTCCCAGTCAAACACGAGCAATCTAGTTTGACAGAAAACCCCTCATCCAGTTGTGGCGAAACCTCAGAGTCAGGACTTCTCAGTGACACCCAGAGCCAAGTATGACACTGCTGCTCAGCAGTCTTCCGGGACCTGTGGGTTGACCGTCAATTACCTAGGGTATGATGTTGTCCAACTCCACTTCTGACGGAAATGAAGTGATATCGAATACTGATGCGTCGTTATCCAGAACTCCGCCCGTGCTACTATCAATCGAAGTTTCGACGAAGAGCACTCGTAAGATCAATGTTGCTGTAGGAGATACCCCATTCCTCTCATGGGACTTTCCATCTATCCTCAGTTGGCTCTCGACCCGCCAGTGGCATTCCGCCCCACATGCATGAACGGCCTGAACGCTGTTCATAGGCCCAATATTCGAGGATGTTGACGTTTAATGACTGGCTAAGTTGTCTCCGTCCTATGACATTGTACCGCCTTAGATGAAGTTGAATATTAGGATGAAGAACAGCGAAAACCTCAGATTCTGATATCCGTAATTCCACTCTCCTTCGGACCGACTTCTACCGAAATTAATGCAAAAGACACGGCATAGGACGATCTCTTCAAACTTTCAATGTGGATTTCGGGTTGCACATGCACACAATGAGCAACATGAGTAAAAAAGCCCGTTCAAAGCCCGTTCAAAGCCCTCGATTTGTCATCGAATCTTCCATACACTCGGTGTTCAAGCTTGATGCTCATCATGGGAATGACTGCCCCCTTTGCGAGTTCCCCTGCTGCGCATTCTCATGACCACTTATTCCATCGTGCCGCCCCGCCGCCCCTTTTCTCTTTCGGCGGTGAAATAGTGGCCAGAAACGCTAAAAATTTGGAATGAGCTGGCAATATGAGGAACCACAAGATCAAATCCCGTGTTGGCGATGTCGAACCGGCGAAAGCAGGGCTCCAATCAGCATTCGAAACAGGTGGATAACACGACTGCCACCCTGGCCATCCGTAAGTCCGACAAAGAAGACGTGCAGAGCAGATGGGCGCATATGCTATCGGCCATTGGGGCTCCTGTGTTTCGACGCACGAGTCCAAGAACGGACTGGGGTAAGATTGTCGAAAAAGCAAGAGCATGGGATAAATTGCCCTTAAGTGAGATGCAGCCCACTAAACTGAGCCTCGAGGCGGGGAAGCTCATGGATAGGAAAGTAATTCGAAGTTTGAATGGAATATTCTATGGGAGAGAGAATATCTTGCACCAAAACGGGAAGAGCGAATCATAATATAATACATATATCAATAGTGGAAGCGCCCAAAGAGAGAAACCCAGTTATTGATTGGGTGGACGTGTTTCTTCGTACAAGATCGGCGTGTTGAGTTGGAAGGGGCTCGGAAAACCTGCATGAGCGCACGGCATCTGCGGTCCCGTGATGAAACTCCGAAGATCACGGAGAAAGTCCAGCCACTGAGTTCGGCTCGAGTTCGGCATACGCAAGTCCTGGCAAATGATAGAATTCGCCGTTCAACGTTCAACTTCAACGTTCAACCCCGGAGTTTAGACCTTGTTGGCTCCCATTGGGTTTGTGGATAACATGTTACACGCGCAGCCGCACGCAAGGCATACCGCACGCACGCAACCCACCTTCGTGCTGGCAGAGATACACCCGAGCACGAAACATGGTCGTCCAAAGGCATGAAAGCGAGCACTCAGGCTCTCCCAAATTGATCCCGCGAAGTTGAACTGCTCATGGGGGCAGGTATTCATATTACGTATTGGTAAGTTGCGCTTCTCCTCGAGGCTATGCATGAGGAGAAACCCCACGAGGCCTTCCACGATTTGAACTGTAAAGCGATCCTCGAGCCCGTGCGCGCCCCTCACAGGCAGCTTCCGATCCCAAAGTCCCCTAACGTGCAACACTAGACCCTGCTGGCAGGCGAAACATCCCTGTATTCACCGCAGCCACCAGCGAACATCGTCTTACCCCTGATCTACTTCTATTGCAATCTTTTGCACGACCAAGCCTCGAGGCTACCCAGCGACGTTCTGACCTTGATCTTTCCACTCACCGCACCCCCTTACCTGGACCCCCACCAGTTATAGGGCAGCCATGACGCTTCATACCGCACTTCCTCTACGAGATCCTCAGACGCCTCATGCCGCCCAACCCCGACGAGGATCCCGAGCTGCCCTCTGCATGCGCCGATGAGACGCTGCACGACATCTATCCATGGAAGCGTGCTGTCACACTCTATTATTACGACCGCAAGACGATGCTAGACTCCCAGGTAACCCGGATCGACTGGTACAAGAGCGAGCATGCGTTCAAGCATGAGTATCTCACCGTTACTCTCAGTCGCCCTGCGCGGCCAGTGTCGTATCTCCGTATCGAGCGGCGACCGTCGAGCGTTCGGGATATTCGGGAGCATGCTGTTTCTGAGGAGGACATGGCGGTATGTTTCCGTATTAGCTTGCGTGTCCTCTGAGTCGGGCAGCATACTAACTATGCCTTCATTCTCCCGTCACAGACTTTCACGAAAGCAGAGAGGAAGAAGTTTAGGAAGGATATGAAAACAGAGGAAGCAGACCTGAAGATGTTGGCACGTACCGGGAAGATGTCCTCGCTGACGGGCCTCCAGCTCTCCGTCGATGCATCCAAAACTGTTTCTAGTGGACACAGGGCGGCATCCGACACAGTGGCCCACGTTTCACGGCCAAACGGCGTCCGAGCAGAGGAAAAACGCAAGTCTCCGAAACTTGTCGCCTCATATCACTCCTTCAATCCGCCACTCCCCCTCCGCGATCTGGCTATCATTGCAGACATTGTGCACCGTCAGGACATCAAGTACCAGCTGCTCTTGAAGAACTGCTACTGGTATGCAGACACGATCATGGGGCTGGTCAGGAATTTGTACGTACCAACGATCGAAAGGGGTAGGGGGTACCTGGATGCCGGGCAATATCTGGGCAAGCGGGTGATTTACCAGTCGCATGAAGATACCCATGATGTACTGGGCCTAGTGCCTATCGTTACAGAAGCCAGGACTGCTCATGACAGATATGTGAGTTTTTTTCCTTCTTGACTTTGAGAATATATTAATCCTGCTGAAAGTTGGTTGAAAAGGAGGAGCAGGATGGCAGAGCAGACAGAGAGGCCAGGCGTGCAAACAAGGCTGACCAACGTGCGAATGAGGCTGACCAACGCGCAAACGATGCCGAGCAGCGTGTAGAAGAATTAGCGCGTCAGTTGCAAGATGCTAGAGAGTATATAACACACCTTCAATCAACACCAGGTTGAAAGTGGGAGATTCTGTAATACATTTCAGTCTGCACCACTTTTATCTTTCATTCCTCATTTTAAGTCAATTTTCGACGCTTATTATATTATTGTCAGTTGAAGGGATCGTCACGATTACAATTCAATATTTGTTCGGACATCAACAGTACAAGAAATGACAAAGACGGGCGCTGAATAATAAACTGTTAAACGCGCGACCAAGTCCAGCCGTCGTCGTGACACCCGGCAAGGACTTCAACACGAAGTTCGTCAACTTCACAGGAAAAAGCCCCCAGCAGAAATTTAGAACCTTAAACTTCAACAGTCTGCTTCCACGTAGCAATTCAGCCGCCTGGGCCGTTTTCTGCATAAGAAATTCGTAAAACTGCGGAAGCTGAGGCCAATTAGCTGCAAGATAGCGCCTGAATTTGATTTCCGCGGCTAGAGTGACGAGGTAAGGGTTGATCGCGCGTCCTATGACTGTCCTTCCGCCGATGAAGTGGAACGGAGAAAGGTGCAGTGACGTATCACCTGCGGGTGCGTCGTGGAGCAGGCGGTCTCGGGATATCTTATAGTGCTTGACCCCGGAAACGATGCCTTGATGTCGCGAATAGATCATTAGCAATGAGTCACTGGGGAGGAATTGTTCACGACGAGTTCGAATTTAGCGAGGCGAACCAACCCATCGAAGATCTAGATTCTACACGGTTGACCAAATTGTGTAAGTTCAAAGGCATCGATCAAAGACAGGTTTACTTTACTTACCCACAAGTTTCGAACATAACCTCCTGATCCATTTGCACGCTCGGTTCCCCATCTATCGTTCTCGGCTGAGACGATATCGATGAATTTGTCTAAAATTTTATGGGAGCAAATGACCGCGAACATCGTATACTTGTCCGTCGCAACGTGAGTCGCCGGGTCGACTGGGAAGTAGGAAATCAGACAGGAATTCTGGGCAAGCGGGGAAACAGGCTGACTGTCGGCCAAGTTGCAAACATCGTCGAGGCTGAAAGCATCGTCCGTAATACCCTGCGAGCGAAGGAAAGTTTCCTGCGGAATAAAGGAGTCGGTCGGTGAGGGAACGCAGCCAGGTGCCAATTTACCACCGCAACTGTTGCGTCGGCATGAGTATCCTGATTTCCTGACAGCCTTGATCCTGTGGGCCTGTTGATGTGTATAAGTTAAAGATTTTGTAATGAAGCACGGCTCAGCTCGATCGCTCGTGAGGTCAGAGTGAAGCGCTCGGGGGTCCAAGAAGTCATGATTAGGCGTCGCATGGTCAAGATGATCCAAACTCCGACACCAGCCGAATAATGGGAACAGCACGCAGCCACCACTAACGCTAAACTCACCTGTCGGCATTTCTTCATCCCTCAGCGGCGTTGCGCGTACGTATCGATGCGCTCATTAGAGAAGACTATGAGGCGAATACATGGTTCGTCCTTTGTGTCTCTTCTCTATCTACTTACAACCAATTTTAGCGTTCATTCAACGTCAGGTGCCCTACCCCACATTCCCAAGGACATGAAGTAATTCAGTTGGGGTTCCTTTCAAAAACTCTCAGCGGCACCCGTCATCCCTGCGGCTAACTCTCCAATGACGACGAAGCACCTCTACGACACCACCGATGGCCTCGTCCTCAAGGCACTGCGTGGATTTGTAGCAATGAGTCCTGGGGTATGCCTGTACGTTTACCTTTCTCCCGGTCCAGCTGCCTTACTCACCATCCGTCCCCCTTGAAGACACGAGGGCTCGAAGACGGTGTTCCTTCCACCTTCTTCCCATCATCCCAAACAACGTGTGGCAGTCATCGCTGGAGGAGGCGCAGGCCACGAACCCGCACATGCTGGCTACGTTGGAAGTGGTATGCTGAGTGCTGCTGTGTGTGGCGAAGTCTTCGCTAGTCCAAGTGCGAAGCAAATTGGGTGTGCAATCGCCCTTGCCAGCGCGGGAGAGCAACGTAGCGAATGCGAAGAAACAGCAAGGGATGTGCTGGTTGTCATCAACAACTATACCGGAGACAGACTCAACTTCGGCCTGGCTATCGAGAAAGCTAGGGTTTGGCTGGCCCCTCGCCGGATCGAGAGTGTCGTCGTCGCAGACGATGTCTCGCGCCTACCCTCATACCTCTCCGATTCCGAAGCCGACAACACAACCGAGCCTCTAGTCGGCGCACGGGGCCTCGCAGCCAACATCCTCGTGTGCAAGCTCCTGGGTTCCCTCGCTTACGCTGGCGCACCTCTCTCCGTCGTGAAGTATTTCGGCGACGCCGTAGTGGCCCATCTAGCAACAGTCGGCGTCGGATTGGAGCATTGCCACATTCCGGGACACGACATCCCTTCCAACGAAAAGGGTCTCGGAGTGAAAGAATGCGAAGTCGGGCTGGGGCTGCACAATGAAGCTGGAGTGAAGCGGAAGGCGCTGGGTCGGGCGGAGACGTTGGTGGATGAGATAATTGGGATGATCTTGGGCTCGAAGGAGGGCGGATTCGTTCGTCTCCACGGCATGTCGGGGGAGGAGGCCGAAGAAAGCAGAGATGAAGTTGTTCTATTCGTGAACAACCTCGGTGGGATGTCACAGCTTGAGATGGGGGCTCTTGTGGACGACGTTCTTACCCGCCTCGGTACGTAATAGTCCCTGCTTTTCTTTTCACTCTTCAACTCATTTCCTTCTTTGAATGTAGCACTTTCTCAAATCTACCCCCATCGTATCTACTCCTCGGCCTACATGACCTCGCTCAATGCACCTGGCTTCTCCATCTCGCTGCTCAACGTCTCCCACGTCCAACGAACGTACCTTACTCAACTTCAGCATAAAATCAAAACCAATTCAGAATTCGCCAGCTATTCCACCATCAATGTCTACGATCTCCTCGATTCACCCACGGACGCCCCTTCTTGGGTTGCGGCTCGTGCCCACTGGCCTACCAAACAACCACCCGCCAATTTCAAAGCCGATATCGCTCAACAAATTCTAGGAAGCCCTCCAACGCCCGTGCGAGCAACCGTTAGGGAAAAGTGGAAAGGTCGCGCAGCCGGGAACGAGGTCATCGAAGGAGCTCTTCGTGGCGCCTGCAAGAAGGTTCTAGCCGTCGAGGCAGAGTTGACCTCATTCGATACGATCGTTGGGGATGGGGACTGTGGAACCACGTTCGCTCGCGGTGCGAAAGGTTCGTTTCTTTACTGGCTTTCTTCTCCTCGTCGATCCTATAGCTGATCATCGCTCTGTGATTATAGCTCTCTTGAAAGCCTTAGACGAGAACCAAATCACTCTCGACTCAGAACGTCTATGCGATACAGTCCAAGAAATTGCTGACCTTCTGGAAGACTCTATGTGCGGCACCATTGGAGCTTGTGCGTCGGGGTGCCGTCTCCTCTTCCGACTCCTGGCTGATCACACCTACCAGTGTTCGCCATCTTCTTGACGGCGCTCTCCTCTTCCCTCCGCACTATCAGTACTTCTCCCACCGAAGGCTCTCTCGATACCATCCAAACGTGGTCCATCGCTTTCGCGGAAGCTCTCTCTGCTCTCTCGGCATATACACCCGCCAAGCCGGGCGATCGTACGATCTCGATGCCCTTCACCCGTTCGTGAACGCCCTCTCGGCCTCGGCCTCCAGCGCCGAATCAACCTTATCGGTCCAAGATGTCCTCGTTCGTGCAGTTGCGCAGGCACGCGACGGTGCTGAGAGGACGCGTGGGATGAAAGCGAGACTCGGGCGGGCAGCATATCTTAGCGACACCGGTGTGAGCTGGGGAGGTGATGGTGGTCAGGAGCTCTGGCCGCCCGACCCGGGTGCATGGGGTGTCGCTGCGATCTTGGAAGGACTCGTGGATGGGTTTCGGGGAAGGTTTGAACCAGAGCGAGGTGGTGGTGCTGTTGGGCCCAAGGTCTCGAACTGAGTAGGGATGCCATCGTGTCGTTGGGACATGGATGAATCCGTATCTCGTGTCGATATTCGATGTAAACTCAGTGTTTTACACGCTGTCTGTGAAGTGGAGATCTACACCCCGAACGAAAATCTCCTAAACGCGAGGCTATAGTCGATCCAATGTGGGCTTGTACATCGCAGCAACAGCGTATGAGTGTCACTCTTTTTTCTCTTCACTTTGCCCAGTTCCTGTGCTAACTGCCCACAGTTTGTAGACACTGCGACTACCATCCATCGTTGGGCCCGAAACCACCTTTCAGGTTACCATTTCGACTATACATCCAAGCTCCTTGAGCTTTCTCATTGTGTTGGGACGAAGGATAATGCCCGTTGGGCTCGTGATAGGTTATACAATAAATACAAGATAGGAAAGCGCAAAATAGGTGCTGGTGCAAGATTAAATAATCCTCGAAGTCGTCAAGCCTACTTCATGCCGCATATCCAGAAGGACCCTAATTACAGTTTTCAGAAAGATCTCTCCCAGAGGAAGCGATGGTAAGTCCTCACCTTCTCATTGACGTTAATGGAACTGAGGTCTCCATCCGTGCGCGACGGCTTCAAGAGTGCGATTAGCGTTCAAGTTCGCCATATATTGCGCAAGAAAACTCACAAAATCTACCTGTGATCCGGTGGTTGTGGATCTTGAGCTTTCCATCCGTACGGCAGCAACAGCAAACGTCGAGAAGTCGGACAATTGTACGTTGACTTCTTTGTCTCGAATGACAGTTCTCGAATTCAAACTGAATGGCTGGCCTTAGAATCGTGTGCAAGATGGATGGGAGCGGCCTGACCTAGCGAGCAACGAGTTGGCGTATACTATGGCGAAGGTCATCCAGCTGGGATTTCTACGATCCGATGAGACTCACGGTTCCCAACCACCTGGAAGATAGCAAGAAAATAGAGCTGCGGCTCCGGGCTCTTCCACAGGGAAAGGACCAAGACGACGATATCCGTCATGCTGGGCATGGGGAGTTGGGTTCTTTCATTGGGGATAACCAGCAAATTGAAGGCGAGTATCATTTACCTTGTAATCAAACCCATGTTGATTGTGTAGAACATGATATAGTTGATGATTGAATTCGTTCTAGAGAGGGGGATGAGATTAGACGCTGTCGCTGCTGGCACTCTCCATGACGGTTACCTAGCCATTCCAGAACGACTCTTGTTGAGCCAGTAAATGAGCGAGAGGGAGATTGTCCAATCCGCTACCATCGCGAGGCATAGTCCCGCCGTACCAAATGACTTCCGGGTATTTAGCGGTTACGTTCTACCTACAGTAAGGGGGGACCCACGCGGAGCAGCGGAGTGTAGTCCGTGACTTTCGGGTTCTGGAAGCTAGAAGGATAAAGGGTGTCAGATATTATAACACAAGTCAACGACACGCACGGCATACTTACGACAGTATCCACGCGCCAGTTCCCATGGCTAAAACGACGAGCTTCAGGCAGGAAGCTTTCTCAGATATAGGGACAGCCTCACCGAAATGTGCCAACGCCAGAAGGATCTTTGAGCGTAGACTAGTTTAGCGGCGAGTCAAAAGATCGAGACAGGCCACGATAACTCACAATAATTGGAGACATTATTCCATTCCTACGGCTGACTGGGATGAATAGGAAAGCCATTAATTGCCAAACAGGACACCCGGCGCTGTTGGGCTTACGGATCCAGACACGGTACGCAAAGTACAGGCGTACGGCAAGTTCGACCAGGGGCTGTAATTTTCAAATATTGATTAGTACAAGGAAGGGCCGGTATTGTATCAGCAACGACTGACCGACAAGAGTAAGTTGACCTAATTTGACGTCTGACACTTGAAACTGGGGTTGCAGTGTTGCATGCTGGCTCACCTGAGAGGTCCTGCAGGCGGTGTAACGAAGTTAAGCTTTGAAATGGCGTCCAGACGTGGAGACCTACCAAACAAGAGTGATAAGTGCCACAGGGTTTCCCCAGTTCAACACAAGGTAATAGTATACCCCGTCCCCGGCGAAGGCTACTCTGAGAAGCTCCAATACCCTAGACGGACATTTAATGAAGCCCAGCCAAAGTCTGGCCACTTAGGGAGCGACCAACCATACGTATGCTACCTGCAAGTAGGTTGATTCCGTGAGCGACGCAGTCGCACACGCGACGTTACCCAAGTGGGGCACTTACGATGAACTTGAGGTACAACGGGTCCTTGGGAAAGCCACTGTAGTACTGCCATACTTGAGAGGTAGTTACCCCTAGGAGACTGCAATATATATTGTAAGCGTTAATAATATCACCAGGAGGGTACGAGAGATAATAACATACCCGATAGAGAAGAGGAGCCCAATCAAGATGGCCCCATAGGTCGGTCGGAGGTCGACCAGGGGCTCATTAAGAGACGGCGAGGGTGGTGCAGACATAATGCCGGGAGGGTTCACGGTAGGAATTCAGGCGCCTTTTGAAGGATCCCAGCAACGAACCGCAGCCCTTTCAATGAACACCCAGCTCTTAACATACGCGAAATGGGAGTAAATTTTTCTCTATGATAGATAGACGCCCTACAGTCGCGTGAGTATAGACTGATCATGAACTCTGAAGCACGAGCAAAGGACAACCATCAGTGGAAAGATCGTTAGCACCTACGCGGAAATCAAGGTTCGATTAAGATCAGCGTACGATAGTCTACAAATAGAGTAAACGATGTATCTAGATATCTACGAATTTGAAACATCGCGTTCCTCCCGGTAATTTATATCCGCCCTAGTATTCAGTTCAACGGTGTCACGTAAGGGGGGCGATGGCGCATCAAATGGTACCGCGTAATCGACAGTATCATGCCAGAGATGATTGAGAATATTCGCTTTTACGTGGATATGAGTGCCCCATTGGCTCCCGCTCCTGTAGATTGGTCGATACTCCGTATATATCTAGTAGATATATTAACTCTCGAATATAACGATAAATACAGCGATCCCAAAAGGCTGCCAGGAAGGCGTTTCAACATCGGTTTGAATGGGAACAAAAATAGACGCGCGCTTGATGAAGCGGTCATTCCCGATAAGGTCGGGGCAGTGGACTCTCACGCTGGGCTGGGTCTCCTTGACACGTGTTCAAAGGTACTCACAGCACTTCTTCCCTCATTCCTACACTGATATACACCGATCATGAACGTCTCGGTGGGTTGTTGCAGGCTTCCATAGCTGTCGCACTGACACGCGTCACTAGCATGTCATTCAGACCCGGGTTCGTCCATTCAAAAAATCGGACTCGGAGCAAGTCCGTGAGCTCTACTCGCTAGCTATGCTATACGGCCGTCAGTTTCTTTTTTATATCAGGTCGCCCCCTGGTCATGGTGCTAAACGCTGTTCACAGCTCGAGCCCCAGTCACTATTGCACTGAAGCATCAAATCTACAAGCCTTTCTCATGGGTTCTCTATACATTATTTGCCGGCGGTCTTGCCCTGTCCCGTCATTCATCCACACAGGTAACAGGAATGGCCATGTCCGCCACAGTCCTCGGTCTTTTCCTGGCTTGGCGCCGCACTATCTGGAGTAAATTCAAAGCATTCTGCCAAGCAGCAGTCGACGGAGATCTATCTGATATTGGAAAGAGTTATTCAGCGGTGCTGCCGGACTCCTCTAAACTGGATTCAAGCGGATTTTGGGTCGCAGAGGTAGCAGACGGCGCCGAGGTGGGGAAAATCATTGGTGCTGTTGGACTGGGTATGTCTTTTGTCCTGCGTTACAGGCTTCTGCTGTTCATGAAAGCTCAGCTTCCTCGACCAACACGGACCCAACGACGGCAGAATTGCGTCGACTGGTTGTTTCTCCCTCTTATCAAGGACATGGAGTGGGCAGTCTCCTGGTGAACACCCTCCTCGAGCATGCGAGAACACGTGGACTCACAAGCGTGTTCTTGTCCACCAGCATGTATCAGAGGCCGGCGATGCAATTGTACGAACACCTCGGGTTCGTACTGGACAGGAAGGTGGCGGTTCAGGTCAAAATATTGTTCATTGTGAACACGGCATATTTGCATTTCTACAAGATCAAGCTATAGGTTCTGAGCCCGATGCTACGTCGGTTAGATACTTACCGAGAAATGTTCTCCCATATCTTGAAATATATCTGTTAAACTGCAGGTGGTAACGGACGTTAGATGCGAAGGGTGAATATTTAAATAATCGAGTATGTGCTCAAATTGGCCTTTCTCCTCGTGGTTCTGCGCAACTCGTATTTGTCGACCTTTTCGTGAGTTTCGTGAGCTACTCTGGTCCCGGGATGGGCCCCACCTCCTGAAATCTGTATCACTGACTGCGACGTCAAGCCACATTTCCGTGCTCTTATCCTGTACATGAGGTCTGTGACACCTGAGTCGCGAAATGTCCAACAAGCAGTGGTTGCTTTCGTGACGTCTATACTGCTGGTGTTTCCGTGGCCAGCGGGAAGCTGCTCATTTGACTTCCCGCCTTTCTTCCCCATCTGCAAATCGTCCGTCAGTATCGTATCCACGTGATGGCGTTGGACACGCAGATCAGCATAAGGCATCTTCACTTCTCGCACAGTGGACTTCGAACCAGCGGCTCCGACTCCTCAATTTCCGTGCACAATCTCGCAGGCTCCCAGTGTAAGTCTAGAAATTACCTCACTGGGGTTGCACCCGGACCTACGATCTCCGTCGACAGCTTCCAGTGGCACGCCAAAATAACTCAAAATCACGCACTGCGTATTCGGATCCGGCACTGGAGCAACATTCATGGAGACTTGTTCTGATAATCAATTATCAAACTTTCGCCCCCGAGTCTCCCTCGATCCAAGCCACATCTTTGACACGTTACACCCGATTATAGTCAAACGTGATGCCGATCTTGTCAAAGGACCTCGTTGGCGGCCGCCTGATGGGGGATCTCCTTGTAGAGGTGCTGCAATCAGCCATCAGTTGGGAGGAATTGATTGAAATTCCACGTATCTTTCTTCAATTCTCTTCGTTCTCGTGCTCACCAGAGAAGTCACAGCGAGGCAACCCAGCAACAATGTCGAACGAAGAAACTCACATTGCTCCGTATTCGTTGAATGTAGTCATCGTGGGCGGCGGCGTTGCAGGACTCTCGACTGCATTCTGCCTCGGGAAAGCCGGTCATAAGATCACCCTTGTTGAAGGTGCTGAGTTCCTCGGGGAGGTAGGAGCTGGGATTCAAGTCGCACCAAGTGGGTTTCCAAGCTGTTCCAGAACCTAACTACGCTGACGCTCTCTTTCCGTAGACGTGTCGCGTCTTCTTATTCGATGGGGTCTTCAAGATCGCTTAACTGAATTGGGTGTAAAGCCCCTTTCTGCATCTTTCCGTCGATGTAAATGCCCACTTTCAACCACAGTGATCAAAGCTAAGGGCGTATCATTCTAGATGAGAACGACGAGCAAGTCGGATTCAACATCATCGGCGAACGGTTCGAACAAGATCACGGCTCTCCTTATTACCACCTCCACGTACGTCCTGTATGGGAGAACACTCCGAGAAGCCTGACAGCCGTTGTAGAGGGCCGACCTCGTCGAGATGATTTATGGAATAGCGAAACCTTTCCTCACAGTCAAGCACGCGAAAGTCACCTCCGTCTCGCCCGGGCCATCGCCCTCAGTCACTCTCGAATCCGGGGAAGTCATCGAGGCTGATCTGGTTATTGGAGCTGACGGAATTAAGAGCGTGGTCCGAAAAGCCATCGTAGAAGGACCTGATCGTCCAAGTCCTACCGGCGACGTTGCTTATCGCGCCCTGATCCCAACCGACAACTTCCTTGAAGACCCGGAACTGCGCTCGCTCGTCGAGAATCCTCAAGTTACTTGCTGGATGGGACCTGGGCGACACATCGTTGGGTATTGCGTGGTGCGTATAATTACCGCAAGGCCAAGCTCAATTAGCCGAAATAATCCCCAAACAGAGAGGACGAAAGCAGTATAATCTGGTTATGATTCGCCCTGACACGGAGTCAGAAGAATCTTGGGTTGCCACTGCGGACAGCAACGAGGTCAGAGAGACATACAAAGGATGGAATAGTCGGTAAGCCTTCCTCTCCCTGATTTATTTGCGGGATTCTTCTAACATAGGGATTCGCCCAGGGTCACTAAATTAGTGGGTTTCATTCAAATCGCCATGAAATCCAAGCTGGTTGTCCGCCCGCCCTTGGACACGTGGGTCGATCCAAGCGGAAGAATTGCGCTTCTCGGCGACTCTTGCCATTCTATGTTGGTAGGTGCTTGCACACTGCACCGCTGAATGACGCGACTAACTGAATTTAAGCCTTATCTTGCCCAAGGAGCTGCGATGGCGGTACGTCCATATTTATCTATGTATCGTCCAAACCGTCGTTCTTAACAGTGCTTTCCAAGATCGAGGACGCGGCTGTCCTCGGGAACATCTTCTCCCGAATCTCTCATCCGAGTCAGATTGGCTCGTTCTTGAAGGCATACCAGGATTTGCGACTCCCTCGGGCAACTGGAACCCAACGCGCCTCTCAGGCTAACCAACTCCGGTTCCATCTTCCGGATGGCCCCGAGCAGCAGGCTCGAGACGCCGCGATGAAAGAGGCCATGAAGGAAACATTGCTGGAAGCGTCGGGCGGTGGCTCCGACGGTGCACGATCGGGCAACCGCAGCGTCATAGTCGACCACAACAAACAGCTGGCGAGCTTACAATTCGACTATGACGCTGACACAGCGGTGGATGAGTGGCGGGAGAGAGAGGGAATGAAACTTTAGACAGTGATTTCTGTGTTTGCTAAGGTCAATGACTATGAATAGATCGATTTAGTCTTGGATTAACGACTGTTGTACTCTAGAGTCTGAAGCCAATTTTACGAAGTTCGTTCAGGCAAGCCCACATGTATTGCCTTTAACCGCATCAAGATTTATTGCCTTCATTCTACTTCAGAGCGTCTCTCTGTTCTCTATAGGCCTTCTTCGTGTCCGAGGAAGGCTGTCCAACATGACATTTACTATATGTGGCAATTGTGGTTCTGTGGCGTTAAACTGGCGATGTGATTCGTTTCAATCTGGATACATCAATAAAGGCACGTGACACCTGTTGACGATTTTCTTCCAAGCTGGTTCCGACCAACTTCTTCCTCCCTCCTCCCGAAGGCTGACTCGTGGCTCGTGCAGTTTGAAGCAAGGTACGGATACCGCATTCTGCATCAGATCCATGCGGATATGTGATCAATGTTCCCATCTCAGATCAGAAACGGCAACTCCTCTCACGCCCAACTCGCGCTCATGCTACGCGGGACCGTCTAAAGATAATAGTCAGGTACTGCAACGGCATTTTGGACCATTAAGCCGGGCCTGCCACTCTTGCGCGTCCAGCAATGTCTGTTGCGACCTCGGCCATGCACCTCCTTTTGTGTTGTTTTCCCGAAGGGATAATCGGTTCGGTTCCTCTCATTTCGCAAAACCGTACCCTGGTCAACCTACACAATTTTATGTTTCAGGGGAGCTATGCGGAGTTCACCATCGAATTTCGACATAAGCTTTTCGCTCTTCCCGAAGTGCACACCAAGTCGCATGGTCACCAGTCGTGGACCCCCAGTTATCATCCTATCCTCCATTCGTCATCATCTCAGTTTGAGTACACCGATGCACCATTGAGTCGCTTTTTTGAAGGGGTACTGCTATGCATACTTTGCATATCTAGTCGGTCCACCCCTTGCTTGGAATCTCGTCCTTCCTTTGATTTCCGATTTTTTCGGTCAGCTAGATGCCAAGAATGCGACTCAAAACCTCCCCGTCAAGGATCTGAGTTTGGAGCAAATTGGGCAACCAAAGTGGGGATTTGTGTTCGAACGCCAGAGCTTACGGGCTTGGGTCAATGTCGGAAATTCACTGACTTCATGTATCCTTTCTTTCAGAGAACTCCATAGCCCAAACTTAATCGAAGTTCCTTTTCTCCCGGTATGTACCTCGTCCCGCAAATTCTTTGCTAAAGCTTCTCGTATAGCAGGGGACAAACAACGCCGAGTGATCAGGCACATGGAGCCAAAATGTTAAGCATCTGAGATCCTTCTTCCCTTCTCCAGATGGTTCTGAACTGCGTCACGAAACACAATACCCTCCACCAAAGGTCCTCGGCCAGAAAAATCACTACCAGTGGCGCTTTTGCGTCAGCAGATATGACGAAGTCAACTGAGATCTTGTTCACAAAAACCTAGCGAACTTTGAATCGGCTCATTATCATCCCCACCGTTTCATGGAGAGCGCACCCATTTGGTATCCAGCAATGGCAGAACGTGTTCCTCTCATCCTTGGGTCTCTTTTTGTTGCAGTGGTGGCCTATGAGTTCTTCAGACCAAAGAAGGCCTTCGGCGACGTACCTGGTCCGGTTTCGCGCTCGTGGCTTTTCGGTGGGCCTCATATTCTCCCTCGACCCGTCAATTTTCTGACGCGGAGTATGTCCCTCCTCATTCCAGGCAACATGCTCGAACTTCAACTCTACTCGCCTTACGGGAAGCACGAGTTTGAGTGGCAGAAGCAGTACGGGCCTGTGTACAGCATCAAAGGCTGCATCGGGGTAACGTCTCCTGTCTCTTTAGACGTGTCCTTTGCGTTAACGCCGGACATCATATAGGAAGATCGTCTCATGGTATCTGACACCACTGCATTGCGGGCCATCTTGGCAGACAACGGCGACTTCAGAAAATCTCCTCAACACCAGCTCGTCAACAAGGAGGTCTTCGGCAATGGAAGCGTCCTTTACGTACATGGTACAATCTTCATGCCACACAAATAATTTTCGTCTGACCATTATTTGTTGGCTAGGTGAACAGCATCGGCGTATTCGAGCTGTCATGAACCCGGCATTTTCGACAGCGGCTATTAGAGCGCGCGTATCCTCTCTCCAGGCATGCGCACAACACGTGCGAATAGATCTTTCTGCTCCATAAGCCCTACTAATCGCCCACACTCACAGTTGTCAGAGAAATGGGAATCACGCCTCGAATCCCACTCTGTTGCTGGCATATTCGATATCTTCCAAGATATACACGAAACGACTCTCAGCGGAGTCACTGACGGTAAGGTGGCTGGCTCTAATTATCTTCGTGCTAGAATTAAGAGTTGTGAAAGCTGTCATGGGTTACGATGTTACCAATGACAAGGAGTTTACCAAGGCTTACAAGAACCTCGTGTAAGTCTTCCTCCCTGTGCATTAGTTCAGGATATCAGCCTTATGCTCTTCCAACCGCGTAGAATTACTGGTGCAAAGAGGTCAAAAATGGCGATCGTCACACATGCGGCGCTTCTGGCTCTTCCACCCTGGGCCATCGATGTCCTCAAGTTCTTCCCACCGAGGGATTTCAAAACTTTGCTTATCCACTGCAACGCGTCCCAGAGACGTGCCGATATCTTCTTGAAGAGCCAGATCGAGGCAAGGAAACTTGGAATAGAGCCGGAGAACGACCTTTTCAACGTGATGCGTAAGTCAGCGTCCTGTATCTCGATATTGGATATTCATTTGACCCATCGACAAGTCGACTCCCACAAGTCCTCCGCCGAGGTTTCATTGCAAGAAATCAAAGATCAATTCGGCACCATCACGGTCGCAGGAGAAGATACGACTGTGAGCGATGCTAGCTCTGGTCGAACTCTCCAACTGATGCTGAAGTTCCTCGTAGGCCAATTCCATTGTGTGGGCTCTCTACCAGCTCGCCAAGAACCCGGAATACCAAAAGAATATTCGTGAAGAATTCGTCGAAGCCCAAGAGAGCAAGAAGAAGGAAGGTCTCGAATTTTACGAGGGCTTGCCCTTCCTCAATGCCCTCGTTAAGGTCTGTTGGCGTCTCGGCTGCGTTCGTCCGTATTAGCTTACAGTGCTCGCAGGAAACTCTGAGGTTCTATAGCATGGTCCCCTACTCAGAACGTATTGCGATCAAGGATACCGTCATCCCTGTCTCTGAACCCATTACCACCCGAAGTGGACAGCAGATCACTCAAATCCCTGTCAAGAAGGGACAGTACGTTCAAATCGCTATAAGCTCCTACCACCGGTAAGTTTCTTCAGTCTCTTCTTTCCCTCTTGCGCTGACGACATGAAGTCTGCCGTCTCTCTGGGGCCCTGACGCCGAGGAATTCAACCCGATGCGTTGGCTTGACGGCAGGACCAAGCTTGGAGACAAAGCCCTCGGACCATATGCTAATCTGTAAGTCTCTCATGATCTCATGGCGTCGGCGAAGCTTAGGTCTCGGGTTTGTCTTGCGTAGGCTTACGTTCTTGGGTGGTCCCCGTACTTGCCTTGGGTGAGTGGTTTCTTCTTCTGGAGGGTATGACCATTCACCATGATTTCGCACCTAGATGGCGTTTCGCGTATGTACTTGATCTGACTTCCCTTGATTTCAGATCGGCATGCTGATGATAATCTCATAGCGTCCTCGAGATGCAGATCGTGCTGTGCGAGCTCGTCAGGAAATTCAATCTTGCACTGCCTGAGAGTTCCATCATCGAGACTGCGCACGCCATCTCTTTGGTTCCCATTCACAATCGCGGCAACGTGGAGCTCCCGTTGCTCGTCTCATGCGCCTAGAGATGGCTTCGTGGCTGTATTTCTCTCATAGATTTGTCGTGTACAATTAGAATTATCTCGTTCGAAATAGCAAATATCATCGTGTATGATTGATACAGACTTCTCCTGTCCAAGGTGCAAGTAATTGAGCATGCCAGGAGCGAGAATGGTCGAGTGTACTCACAGGGTATATACTATGTCACGAACCTCATGCGCAAGCCTCTCGATGGTAAGGGTAGACGCTCTTCAACAGGCGGCAAAAGGCAGAGATTTGTGTTCATTGTTGAGGAGAAAAGGAAAGTTTGAAGCTGCATAAGGCGAAGCTCAAGGTATGGAGGGGGGTATACCAACCTCTGGGCTGAAGTTAATGCCAGTCAGAGTGAAAGGGGCGGCGAGGTATAAGGACATGGCAAAAGTCGAAAATGG
>JANKHO010000556.1:0-19891 GCA_027627235.1 Agrocybe chaxingu | reverse complement strand
GCTGGCTCGGAGTCCGTCCTCGCAGACTCGACCTCGACTACGTGCTGACTCGTACGATCACAGCACGCACCACGCCATCGTCCTCCAGCCGCTCAAGCCCATCTCTCCGATGCCCGCGTTCGAGGAAGAGACGAGGCGTCGTCTGCAGGCGTTGCGCACCGACGGTGCACGGAAGATGACCTACGTGCGTGTGCGGACGAGCCGCTATGAGGGTGTGAGCTTAGCCGTGGGCGATCTGGTCGATGAGGCGTACGATATGTACCCTCCGCCGGAGGATCCCGTCGGCTGCAGGGGGATGTTTATTTGAGCGTCGTGGCGAGTATTCATTAAAGTTTAACAATTCTTTTCAAGAATAAAGAGACACTCTTATTGTGAGCAGCTACTGGGGTGTATCTTTTATTTCCATTATTGTAGAGCCGTTGTAAAAAGACAAGGGGGCCCACACCCCACTTCATGCTTGAGCTTGAACGTTTGAACGACAGCCCACAAATGCGTGGACAATGGCACAAAAAGGAAACAACGCAAACAAGAGGGGGGTTCAGCTATTTAAATGCCATTTATCCCGACCTATTGAATCATCCATCGCGCTTCCCACCACCGTCCCTGCCATCAAGCTTATTGCAAACTTCGAACCATCCAAACCTCAAGCAAAACAATGACCCTCGAAGCATGGGACCTAATCAGGAAGATGTTTAGGAACTCTGCGACCGATTTATATCGCGGTATCCCACTTCCTGGCCGAAATCGAAGCATCCAAATCCCTATTGAGATATTCCAGCTCATTTTTGCGTTGGTGGTGGATTCTTCCGGATTCAGATCTGAAACACGTTGGATTCTTTCGTGGGTTTGTCGCGAGTGGAGGATGATATCGACCGGGACACCATCTTTGTGGAGTCATATCAGTTTCGATATTCTCCCCTCAAGTTGGGACTCAACCCGATCTTCCGAAGCCCAGATTCGCGGTTTGGAAAATTATGTCAAGACCTGTCTGGTTCGGTCGAGAACAGAGCCACTGTCTCTCTTCATCGGTATATCACCGTCTTGGTACGATACAAGCGCCCATCCAGCTCTTGCAGCCCTCGTTGCACACTCGAACAGATGGAAGAGGTTACACTTCTTTGCTCCGTTGTCTGGTTTTGAACAATTCCACAAGAAGGATGACTTGTCGGTGCTGGACTATCTCCGTTCAAAGCCGACGCCACACTTCCCAGATACGGAGCTTTCGTTGCCCCTTCTCGAAGAACTGCAGATTAAAATCAGACACAATTCACGAATATCCCACTATGCCACCGAAGAAGAGGAAAGAATTCTGGAATCCCTTCGGACCAAGGTGTTCCGTGAAATGCCACAGTTGCGCAGCATACATATATGTTCAGAGCTCCGTGGCCTTGGAAATCTGGTCGAGAACGTCCCCGAAACAGTGGAGGAAATATGTTTCTCCCATGCGCTGACAAGCCTCTTCTTTTCCACCGATGGTGGTCATCTGAAGAATTTTCAAAGAATCAAGGCGCTACACATCGAAGCCCTCAAGTCCGAATGTCCCTGGGGCCCTGACGTGCCAAAAGGATATACCCTTCCTGACCTGGAGTGTCTTAAACTGGGTTTCGATGGGAAACAACAGGCTGCAATCGAAAAAATCTTCGAAATGGTGAAGCTCCCATCCCTGAATTCCCTCGCCCTCTACGGCCCGTCCACCACCTTCCTCCAGATAGTCCCTCACATCTTTGGCAATCTTCGTTGCTTGGACATAAAGCGGACGACCTATCAAGACGGCCAATTCGTTCTTCTCATGAAACAGCTTCCAAACCTTTGTGAATTGGCAACATCGCTTCCTCCATGGCATGAACTCGATGCTTTCGCTCGTTGCGAGAACCTGGAGGGATTTGATCAAGGAGTCTACCTGCCGAACCTTGAACATCTCCGTCTTTATTGTCGCAAATCTCGAAACAGACTCCGATATATGACCTACATAGATACTTTTCACTCTATTGCCGAATCGCGATGTGAAATGCCACCTAATGGGGCCGGATTAAGTAGGTTTAAGCGCTTGAAATCGTTCACCCTCGATGTTCCTGATAGTCAGACCAGGATGATGGTCCAATTCGAGCTCGACGAGCGGGCGTCTCCGGGACATACATCTCAGGCCTTGTTCGATAGCGCAAAAACCTTGATGGAAGGGGAGCTGATGATGCTCTTAAGAGGGAGAATGCAAACGGAGGACAAGGAAGTCTGGAAGCAACGGAAGATACTGGACAAAGTGGATATCTGGTTCACCAAAAAAGAAAAAGAATTTGAAAAGATCAAGGACATAAGGGAGATTAATGTCAGTGATTATGTTGTCTCCTTCTGGTACCGGCGCCTAAAACGTTATCTAGTTATCCGAATTACATCATGCACTTTACGCGTTCCAGTTGCTTCCGCTCCGCGAAATTGAATATCCCCCAAAGCGAAAGGCAGTTAAAAAGCTTAGATTGCAGGATCGTGCCCGTGTTCTTTTGGACAAATGGGACGATATGCTTCTGGGTGTTCTTCCAACTCTACATTGGTTCCGATGCCCCGCAAATAGCGCAAAAGCTGGCAGGCTAGAATATGTTCCAAATGACAGCAGTGAGTTGGGTAATTGCGACAGCGAGTTCGTTTATTCACACTTGCGCCAGACATTCGCCGCGAACCTTCTCAAAAAGAGAAGCTTCGATCCAAGATGTACGGTTTCATCGACCATGCTCTCGAACAAGGTTCGGATTTGGACGGATTCCTCTATACATCCCCGGGCAGGACATGATACATGTAATTAGGGGCTTGCCCGTGCAGGGCACTGCGGCCTGGGAATTCTAACCTAAGGAATCATATCTATTTATTTACTTTACCGAAATTCGTTGGGGAGGACGAACGAGCGTGAGGGCCTGAGTCAGCCGAATATGAATCGGGGGAAGACTTAGCTTAGAATTCTCGGATTTCATCTACCCGTATACGATTTGAATTTGTGGCATGTACAAGGAGGATGGCAGAGATAACTTGTCTTCCTTGTGCATTACCGCGTGAGTAGGGAGGTGTATATCCCTTTTGTCTTTCTTTCTTTACAATAAATTTTTTTTATGAACTCAGTAGTGAAGCTCGCAGAACATGACGGAGCTACGCAGAGCTGGGGTGCTCTTCATATCATATTCACCAGAGTAGAAAACAGATATGCTAGAGCGAGCTGCACCAACGGAACCAAAATGGTGCTGCGTAAGCAGCTAGGTGGGGAGGGGGGGTAGATCGGTAGAGAGGGGTAGGAGGAAGGGTCGACGTAAAAGGAATTATGGAAGGCGAACGAAGGTTCGGCGTAAAGTAAGAGAAACAAGCAGTACATCGCAGAGAAAGGAGAGGGAGTGATGAAGGATCGTAAAGGGTCGTAAATCATGAGCAGTTCGTAATAACAAATACACAGAAAAACATGCAAGAAAGTACAGAGTCGAGAGTTAGAAACAAAAATGCGATTACCTTGTAATGTCCCATGAAAAGTCCCGTGAAAGTCTTTTTAGTCCTTCGGGTCCAACGACCTTCGAATCAAGTCTTCGAGATGAAGACCCTCGAGGCCGACGTCCTTGTCCGGCAAAGCGAACCTAGCATCTGAACAACTTCCGCCGCAAAAGCGTATACAGCCCGCTGACCGTCCTGGTCCTTGCACGCGGTTTGGCGTAGGGATAGTCGTTGGAAATGCTGATACTTCGAGGCCTCGGCGCCTTGTTCTCATTCCACTCGGCCTTGTATCTATCGCGCAAGTCGGCCTTCTGAACCACATAGGGTGGCTTTGCAGCACCAAAAGACGCCTTCGGAGCCCTCGATAACTTGGAAGCCTTCTGAGGCGACGGAGGGACAGGAAAAGGTATCGCACTGCGCCGGCCACGACCATGTTTCGTCGTCGACGGTCCTGGCATGTTGACGCTGGTGCTAGGCCCAAGAGTCTGCCGAGCTTGATGTTTCAAGGCCTGGATAGTCGGAGCGGGGCGATACCACGACGTCGGGTCCTGCCCTGCGTTCGTCAGGCCAGCGGCAGGGGTGTGGTGGTAGTCGTAAGAAGCAGCACGACGACGCGCCTTCCCGTCTCTTCTCTCGTATCCCCTCCCTTGACTCTGGTATTGGCTGGAGTAGGGTTGGGCAGAGGGCGGGCTTTGGTAGTGCGCAGGCTTGGCCGAAGACGAGCGTTTTGTCGGGTATGAGGGTACCGGGACTTGGATCGAGAGATCAGGCCTGGCTTTATTGGATGCCCTCTGCTTCCTTGAAAGAGCGGCGTTGTTCGCGTCGGCGTTCAGGTGTGTATACACGTTGTAAGAGGCGGTGTCGTGATTGGCATTATAGGAAGGTGGAATCGCGGTTGAAGGAGCAGTGGAGGGCCGAAAAGAAGACGGAAGACCAGCAGACGGTGCTGTCCGTCTCCTCAGGCGCCTATACCGCTCCTTATCCTCCGAAGGGTAGAGGTCGGGGGCATATTGGTATCCCGAGGTCGAGTGGCCGGCGTTAGCGTTGGCGTATGTGTATCCCGTCCCAACGTTGTGCTCAGGTCCAGCACCAGAGGCGTACCCAGGTCGATTGTCGTACGCGTAGTCCCGGCTATACACCTTCGGTACCTGCAAACTCTCCCTTTCCCTGGCCCTCCTCCTATACTCTTCTCGGTTTGAAGGATGTTCGCGGGTTAGAGGACGCGTCTCTGAGCGTCTCTTCTCCCGGAGAGGGTTCTGGTACACGTCCTCTACCTTCGATAAAGGGTAGCGAGAAGGTGAAGAAGGGCGGCGTTTCCTCGACGACGCTTGAGGTGGGGGTACGGGTGGCATGGTGTAATGCCTCTGCTGAGGAGCGTACGAGCTGGAGTGTGGCACTGCGAAGGAAACCGACGACGAGGTGTGCCCTTTGGGCTTGTACCACGATCGGTCCTATCGTCAAGGAATACAGTTAGATGGAGGTATAAGACGGTGAAGACAGCAGACGACGCACCATAATCTCTCCTCCGTACGATCCACCCATCGGCACCGGGACTTTCATTTGCGGTTGGAGCGTCGGAGGTGGGGGCGGGGGCGGAGCCATCCGTATGTTCAAAACAAGTTAAGTCGACGGAGGTAGCGGTGCGATCGATCTTCACAGAAGACGAGTGGGTCGATAGCGGAATCGGATAAAGTTGGGAATAGGAAGAAACAGGGCAGCGCCACGCGAGCCTTATTTTATACCCAAGCACGAGCCGGAGTGGCATCGAACTTTGGGCCACCGAATAAACGTGCTAGAGGCACTGAAGCACGAAATAGGGAAGAAAGGGTTGCAGAAAAGGGGATGAATGGGATTTTTTACGTGCCCCAGTCGCGTACGTGCCACCGACTACCAACCAGCCGAAGTGCTTTGTCCGGTGGGTCTCGAAAGAGGGTTGCGCGTCCTCGTGGCGGCGCGTATTGTCCTGGCGAAAGAAGGGCCAGATTGCGGGTAGTAGTGCAAGGAATTGACGAGGACGACGCCCACAGACTCACTGAGCACGAACCAACGGTCAAACAAAGTCACAGCGAGCAGATAAAACGGAGAAGAGACATACTCGTCGTAAGTTCTTACGGGCCCTTCTCACCGTGGGGCACCTTCCGAGCGCTCGCACTGCCCATACACTCAAAATCTATCTCGCGGGAACGCCAACTGCCATGCATGACGGTCAGAAGGATCTGGTAGGAGCTGGTTCAGGTGCAAGTGGGGTGGGGAGATGACGGAGACGCTGCCTTTTCAGGCTGTGTTCTGTGGGATCTGCGTGGGACCCCGGAAACCAGCCATACTTAAGTGCTGAACCGGATAGAAATCGAAAGCTCGGCCTCGACGTCTATGCCAAAACTAGGAGATCCATCTAAAATTTTAGAGGGAACTGTGTAGGGAGGCAGAACAGGGAATGAACATGAGATGGGTCGCACCGGCGAAAATCTAGAATCATTTTGGTATCGAAGAAATGTTGACAGCAATTGACAACCACCACTGTTCAGATTTTTAGGCCCGTGTGAAGTGGTTTACCGTGAAGATACCGGATAAAAACAAAGTGGTCTTCAAAGATACCCGGATGGAGAGCGTAATTTTAGCAGACTTCTGCAGGGCTTTTCGGGGTCTTGCCTGTGCCTTGGAGTATGCGCTGAACGGTGAACGTGGTTGTACTTGGGACGTGGAGATGGTGATATCATTCGAAGGAGGCTTGCGTTCGTTTACATCGTCCTGAGCACTGGCCGGGTATACCCCAATCGTGTTGGGGACCGTTTGGAAGCGGGGAAGGGGCGATAGGCATCGAGGGTGAGGACGGAAGGGGAAGAGAGAGGTTCTATTTCTAATGAGGTGTTTATGAGAGCGGTAGCGAGTCTGCGCGTGCTGATGAGGGTGCAAGGAAAAGCGCGGTCAGGTGTTTGCCGCAAGCAGGGCTACGTGATAGAAGTAGAGACCCAAAAATATCTCGGTGGCGCCTGGTAAGCGCAGGCAAAAAGCTTTTTAGTGAACGACGGCATTCGGTGGGATACGGGATGGCACAGCGGATGGCTGGGCCGTAGTGGGGTCTTCCTCGTGAACAATTACATATTGAAGATGAGATTTAAGAACTTCAACTAGTGATACCCGGAGAAAGTGTTGCAGGCGGTAGAAGAGCACATAAAGGCATGAACTTCGATTAATGTGCCATATATACAATTTGTGTCATGCTAGCATCCTGGAGAAACGACGTATTCATAGGCAGCTGAGTCATTGGAGACGTTGGGCGCTCGTAATTTTCTTGACGGGCTGTGGCAGATACCAGTAGGTCGAGCCCAACCGTCTTATTTGTATCTCGTTGAATTCTGTGACGTGCTCCCAAAACACTATGTGTAAACATACCTGGATTTATAGTTAACCATCGGCAACGAGAATCGAATAATGTGGTCGGTGTGCGGATGAACATCGAGAGAAGAGTATTTTACTATACTGCTTACTATTCAGAATCGTGCGTGAAACACGCTATTTGCGCCTTGCAAATAAATTTAAGGAATGATAAACGCAGATGAAACACACCTACCAGAGTAAGTCACGCCAGGCCTACCTTGTGTTATGTTGGCGCTTACCTTGGAGATAATTTTGTGGAATATGTAGCTCCTGCCAGTCCGCAACAATCTACGATCAGTTTGAAAAGCTGAAACCCGTTCGCACCTTGTAGGCAGGACCGCCTCGCTGTCAGCCGCTCCCACTTCAGACCTCTTCTACTGAACGCCATTTCCGCAGTTGTGACCACTTCCTGGAAACGAAGTGTTCCAAATAAAAATGAATACAGGTGCCGCAAAAGGTCTGTTAGTACGCACACATCTTCTCACATGTGCGCTAAATGTCGATAAATAGGAGGCGTTGATTCCAATCAAGGCGCTGCACCAATGCCACCGTCTCGTTTCGTCCCCTCTGGTTGGAGTCCGTTCATGTTTACCTTTCTAGTCGACTGATTGGGGGATAGATGTCATTGACTTTTGGAAAACCGCCTGGAATACGCACCTTCAAGATAAACAGCCTCCCTGGTCTTTCCTAGAGCCAGTGAGACGAGACGCCCACGCCGACGTTAACCTCGAAGTTCCCCATCAGCGATGGGTTGTACGCATGGCGGAAACGGGCCTGGAATATAGTGACAATCCCTACACCCAGATATTCGTTCGGGACGACTACTTTGAGGCTTTTCGTGACGCCTTTGCGACTGCCGGGTACGACGCCTCCCACATTGAGAAGAACATTACCGGCCCGCATTTTCCAAACCCCTTCCTCCAAGTTCATCCCACCGATGCTCATCCCTACTCGGGATTTATAGTAACAGGAGGTCCAGGAATTGGTGAGTCGATTCGCCTTTGAAACGGTGGAGACCTACTTAATTATCGCCTTCCATCCGCAAAGGCAAAACGCTCTGGTTAATGCTCGTCCTGATACTTCGGCTTCACGCGGGACTCCCCACCATATTCCAGAGCCGCCCGAACGATATTTACTTCTTTCACGCTGACGGCGTTGTGTGCGTGGAGTCTGTCACGACACTTGGTAAACGGGCGAATAATGTTTGGGCACTTGTGGACTCCAACGCCGCCCTGCAATCCGTCGACAAAGCCTTCTTCCAGAAAGGTGCATTCGTCGTTCAAGCCGCGTCTCCTAAAGACGAGAGGATAAATTGGGTCAAAGGAATGACATTCCTTCCTAAGAAATTTATCCTCGCTCCGTGGTCCTTATCGGAGCTCATCGCCGCGTAGAGAAGCGGCGTTTGCCAAATATAACCACATAGAGCCTCATCGTGGCGTTTCTATGTGGTTCGACGATCTGGTCAGGGCATGATGTGGTTATATGAAATTTCGAGGCGCACGCATGTAGATAGAACCACATCGATCTATTATATAGAACAATGTAGAAACACACAGAACGTAATATAACCACGCTACGGAACACCATAGAATCATATACAGCCAGCTATCAGGCTGCTCATGGAACCGGGTAGAACAGCGTCGAACGCGACATAACATTGTCAGCCTGCAATGCTGTGACTCTGAGATGACGTAGAGTCAGAAACAAAAGCCAACGTACCTTAGGCGGAGCCGACTCGTTTTGGGAGTCAATTCCGAGGGCTCGGATCGTAAGCAGCAATAACGAAGGCACGGATAGAAGGGCAAAGCAGAGTCCGAAGTAAAAGCAGACAAAGAGCGGGATGAGGCGATAACTAGACACAATCGCGAGGTGAGGAGTTCTGGAGCAAGGGGACAATGTAGATACGAGCAACGGGATCTGGAGGAAGCGATCAGTCAGACAGCGAGGCAGAGAATTGAACATAAGAGACCACAACATAGATGAGGCGACGCCCGAAAGACTCGAGCGGATCAGAGACGTTGATGACGCAGAAGGCGAGACATGATAAGACGAGCCGGCAGGCAAACAAGTAGGCGAACGAGATGGCGACCAGCGTCAGGCAAGGCGAGCATGAAGGAGAGCGCAGCGGACACGTAGGCAAACAAGGCGACTTGGAGCACAGGTGAAAGGGATCTGACAACTTCAACACGTGGGCAAATGAGACGAGGCAGGGCGAGTGTATCTATAGACGAACAAGAGCTGGCTATGAGGCAAGAAAGCAGGGTGATAAGAGAGAAAGAGAGAAAGGATGGTCATAAACATACTCTTAATCATCCTCCGGGTCGTTTACATCATTCACTGCAGCCGCTTTTGACGAGTTGCTGGCCGCGGTCCATTTCTGCCATGAAAAGAGAGTTTAAGCTTATGTTAAGCAGTAACGTTATAACAATGATAGCTTGCCTTCTTTTCTTCCTTCCCAAGCTGCTTCCACATGGCTTCGAAGGCAGCAGGCGTGATTGGTTCATTCGCCTTCAGGTAGTCAATGTAGAAAAGATTTCTAAAGAAAAGCATTAGCCAATATGAATACATTGTGAAGGAAGACGTGCTTGGGAGAATTGCTCGCATTGACAGTCTTCATTCTGCTGCCGGATTTTTTCTTGGTTGTTTGCTTTGCATGAACTGCATCGAGGAGGTGATCAACACTATAAGACGAAATCAATAAGGACTTACCAGCTGTTTCGGTGAGTTCTGTAGACGTTGTTCGAGTGCCTACAGCAGCGGAAGAGGTAGGGGTGGCTTTCTTGGGGCGAAGGCCATCGAGCCGGCTCGAAGGTCCGGCTGCAGGCCCAAAGATGGCATTCCTGACATTAACTGAGAACGTTAGATGATTTGAAATTGACAAAGGGACTTACAGGGGGTTCACGAAGGAAATTGTAGGTTCCAATGCTGCTATCTGGTGTGCGCTACCACTCCCACTTGTCAGCGATGCCTCTCTTTCGGTATTGCTCCTTTCATCATGGTTGCTCTCAGAGGGTTCATGACTTTCGGGGGCCTTCTGCTTTCCTTTGGCGCGGGGTCGCGGACGTATGCTGAGAGGCGAACGTGACGGAGTTGGACTAGACACACACGAAGGGTTTGGTGAGGAAGCAGGTGAAGAAGGGGTACCGGCAGGCGATGCCGCGTATGAGAGCGCCGCTGGACTTCGGGGCGAGGGCGGCGGAAGTGGCGAAGACGTGGGTGGTGGTGAAGACGCAGGTGGTGGTGGTGAAGACGCGGGTGGTGAGGAGAGAGGGCGGTCAGTAGTACGAGGTCGCTTCGCTGGCTGCCGTTGTCTGGGTGACGGCTCTGACGCCTGCTTTCGCTTGCCGCGGGCTGGCCTATCTTCATCATTGCAGTCGTTGTTGCCCTCTTCAATGTCAGATGGGGTATCGAGAAGAAAGTCGTCGTCGTCGTCAGAGTCGCGGTCACTGGGAGTCGGGAGGTGGTTCTTTGCCTTCTTTGCCTTTCTAGCCTTTGCGCGTCGCAGAGTATTGTGCCATTGAGACAGCACTCGTGAAACGAGGTAGTCAGCTTTCCAGTGGTCCTCGCAGAAGCTGACATAGGGATACTCGGCATAGACTTCGTGCAAAATGTATCGGCGATCCATCACGCTGACCTCTGACCAAACTTTGGGAAGTTTATTTTCCTTCTTGTCCTTCAAAAGTTGTCGGAAGACGGCACGGATATGCTGGCGAAGACCCTCGGCTGTTTTCCCACTGACGATGGTACCATCTTCGTACTCGACATAATCGGTCGTGACATTCTCACCCGTCTGCGCCAGACGCGCACCACCTCGACGAGATAGCCCCCGGTCGGGATCAACCACAGCTTCCGCCGCCTTCTTTTCCTTGATGAAAGCGTTATACTTACGCCTAGTAAAGAATTTGACGTTCGGATAGTCTTCTTGTCTGGGCTTTGGTAAGGATGGGGGTGGCGGAGCAGATTGAGGGGCAGCAGTGGAGGTTGCATTCGACGATTGCTGCAGGGCTGCTTTCATGTCAGCACGGAGCTCTTCATGATGTTTCCTGATAGCATAATTTACGAGTAATCTTAGGCAAATTTTGACTCGAAAACTCACTTAAGTTGTTCATGCGAGGCAGCGAGCTTGTTGTACGCATCGTACAGGCCCCCATACACCTTGTTTCCTGCAGCGAGAAGGTCCTGATGAGACGCAATCTTGTAGTAATAAAATTCCTGTAAAAAGGCGCATATATGCAGTCAAAAAGGGTGAAAATACATATAAGAAACATTACCATCTCGCGGTTGCTGTGGCTGTAGAAAGAGGGGGTGTTCTCGTGCTGTCTGGCAAAAGTGCGACTGGGGCGACGTGACCGCGGCGGAATGTTCCCAAATGGAACAGAGGCCTCATCTTGGCGTGAATCGTTGAGGCGCGGGTCGATTCCGTAGTTGGTATGCCCGTTATTGAATATTTGGGGCTGGGATATGCTGTGAGAGCGTCCATGATGATGAGGAGAGCGCGACATTGTGGTGGTGGAACACAAGGCGTGTTGTCACATGTGACGCTCCCATGTGCGTGACATTTACAAAGAATGACGTCCACGGAGGTACAATTCAACTTGTGCGGCTGGTGTGTACCTCTCCTCCCATGTCTTCGTGCTCTCGAGAGACGTTGTCGTGGGCTCGAGAGCACACTGATGGTGTGCTGACGATGGAATCGGAGGAGGTGAGTAATGCCCCCGTGCTTCAACTTATTAAGTATTACTTACCTCTTTTCTTTGTCATCGTAGCTCTCGCACCGCCATTCTGCCTCCCAAGACATCAGCGCAGACTCGAAGGTCAAAGAAACGAGCGACGTACCAGACAACGGCATATCCGCAGCAACTAGATACCCCACGACCACCGACCACTGACCCCCAACGACCGTCAGCCGCTATTGGGCGAGGAGGAGCGGCGGGCTTACCTTTGGAGGCGATGTACCATTGTACAGCGAAGGGCAGTGGAGAGGCAGAGGACATCGCGGCGGCAGGGCACGAGTCGAGTCAGCGCACAATGGAGAATGACACCCACGAACGAGTGGGTTGTCCAATCCGCTGTGTTTCTGCTCTTCTCTGTGTGCGCCTGCTCTCGTCGTTCGCATGTCTCTCCTCCTCCTCCTCGTGCCTCTCCTCGTCGTCGTGTGCGGCATTGGCATTGTTGAAGCTGTGGGCTCGCCCTTGCCCAAGGTAAGGCTTATGTTGTTTGTCATCATATCATCACTCACCTAGTCTTTAGCCCCATCATCTTTGGCGTTATCTTGGACAACATCGGCACCAACGTGGGTGGGCACTTGGAACTCGCACAAGTACCTACACGCGTTTCGGGTTCGTAGGCAGGTCGACGGCGGCGCAGGGGACTTGGGAATGGAGAAGGTAAGTGATACCTCCAACGACGCGATGGGTGTACTCACATGGTTCTGTGCTCGTCGTCTAGCCCTCGCCACACGTATCAAATGGCCTATGAAGGTCATGGACAACGTCAGCAGCTGGGGCAGGAGCGAGGGACGAACGAGGGGCAGGTGTACCTTCAAAAATGCGAGCCCATCGAGCTATGCAGTATTCGGGAGAGGGCAGACGTCGCCATGTTTGTGAGGTAAGTGATCATTCTCATCGGATAAACGTTCTCGAGTACTTACCTCCACCGAGAGACTTCACAAACAACTCGAAATCGTCCTTCAACGTTTACGGAGGCGAGCAGAGCATCAACAGGTGGAATTTGGGGATGGTTCAACATTAGTATTGTCATCGCCTGCGGACGAGATGGCGCTTACCTCGTGTCAGCAGGACCACAGGCGGACAGCCGTTCTTGACGTCGGCATCGGTCTAGACAGCCCAGTGGGCAGGAAGGGGTGCTGGGTAAGTCTCTACACCGTTGTCGGTGTCGTACGAGCTCTTACCTTAGGTCCATAGCATGCTCTTGTCAACACCGCAATGCCCGCGTAGAGGTCCTGGGCATGTCAGCAGGCGAGGTAAGTAAAGATATCCTGCTTGTCAAAACGTCCTGGCTCATACCTTCGAGAAGGACCGTGCCAATGGACCTCTCCTCTTCTTCAACGTTGGCGGCAGCATCAAGGGCGAGTGTGGCAGCTGGGGGTGGTTCAAGGTCAGTATCGCACACCTTGACGTGTACGACGATTACTTACCAATATTCTTCAGCAATAGCTCGAGACGGTCGAGGTGAGTTCCCTTTTGCATTGGCCCAAGACATGCAGTGGTTAGTGTGGGTGGGTCGGCAAACAGAGAAGGACGGAGACGGAGGTCGGGGGTTCGGCATAGGTCCGAGAGCAAGGCAGAGTGTCTGTTTTCTCGCTATGCGAGCATTAAATAAAGAGCGCTGCCTTTTGTTGTTGACAGTCATTTGTTGATTAATGCTTACATTTTTTCAATACTAGTCTGGGTGAAGTCCAGCGATGTCGAACGCTACCCTCATCAATGGAAAGATTTGTGGACGGACCAAAGGTTGACCTCGCTGTCATCAATTTCTCTATTCCTACTCATCATCATCTACATCCTCGTGGCTACCACCTAAAAAAGCCATCTCCAGCCCCATTTTCTCACATACAAAAAATCGGCCATCCGGAGGGCTCTTAAAGGGTACCATTGCAATACAACTTGCAATGCACTTGGCAGAAATAACCTTGAGATTGCTGTTGCCCTGATATTTGCATACCAGCAATGCACCACTGGAAGCTTCTGCAAGTGTAGGGTCTGGAGGATCAAATATAGATACCAGAGCAACAGTATGATCTGCACCATGCATTTTGAGCTGGAAGAAATATTGGATTTCCCCGAAACTGGGCATTTTCGCAGCTGTTTCTTTGTGGAACTGAGAATGTGATGAGTGTGAATGAAATCTGCAATTAATATGACAGACCATGATGTTTCTCGCCATCCGCACTTTCTCCAGAGCTTTATTTTTCTCCTTCCAGGCACTACGGACAATCTGCTGGTTTGGAATTTGTAAGCGTGCCCATTTTAGAACCTGCGGCATCCAGGTTGCAGCAATTTGGATATTATGTGCATGATAAAATGTACAGATAGCTGCCACTTCAATAATAGGAATTGTTTTTGGGTAGCGCTCCTTGGCACCAAGCAAAATGAAGCCATCACCTATATCTTCTGAAACACGTGGGAGGCCTAGCTGCTTTTCCAGTTCTGGTAACATTGAATATAGTGCATTGACCTGAGCTCGTCGGACCCCCCGTTCAGATAAATTTTGGAATGGATTAGATGGCTGCCGAATCTCTTCCCCAAGATTCCCAACTGTCCGTTCCATAGTCCACTGTGTGTAGCAGGCACCAGGACCTAGGCGTGGGACCTCTGGGCCTGTGTGAAGAAGTGCATGTATGCTTTGTCGGACAAAATGCAAGCGTGAGGATTTTCGTTGGTAATAGAGTTTCTCAAACTCCATTTCAAACTCGACAAGAAGCTGGTGGCTATGGAGAAGTTGCACATTTGTGATGGTGCGTTGATGAATGAGACGAACACCAGCAACTAACTTGCAGTAATTCTTCCAATACTTGTCTGGAAGAATTCCATGAAGAAGACCTGGGCCAAGGCCAAACACATATGTGAGATATTCCCAAGCTTTATAACCACTTGAGATCTTCTCAGCAGGATTTCGAGGAGGGTGATCAAAAGATCCTGGAAGATATGGAGTGGCATCAGCAACACGCTGCCCATGTGACTTCCATGTATTGCCGGTAAGAACCACCCAATCCCAGGTATGTTTACTATCTTGAGGATCACATTCAAGCGTTCCACGCCATAGACCAAAGAGTAAATCAGGTATGTTGAGTGAAATAAGGTGCATCAAATCAACACCAAAGCAATGGGGAATATGTAGACTCCGTCCCACAGGTAGGCCACTGAAAATGCTAGGCTTTGTGATACCAGTTTTTCGGCGGTTGGCTTGGTGTTGTGCTGAATTACGGGATTCCAGTACGACATGAAGGGCTTCCTGGTATTCAATGGGATCACCTGTTCGTAAGTGGGATCTGTCAATGTCAGGGTGATCAGAGCCTTCAACTGAAAATCCATGGGGTTTCAGGAGCGCAGGATAGTAATGGTTCCCACCTTCCTTTCGCCATCCCTTCACAGGACAATATAGCCAACAGCCATAGGCTCCAGAATGACCTGTTAAACCATTAAGATATGTCAAACCAGGGCCATCAGCAGCGCCAAGATGGAGGTAGAGATCTGAGCGGAAAACTGTCTCGGTTACAGCATCCCAGATGCTAAGACCTTCTTTCATGAGTGCCGACAGATGGTGAAAGCCAGGGAAGAGGAATGAGTCAACATTCTTGGGTTTGTTTGGTCCAGGAATAAAACCGCCTGGAAGTACATAGCATTTTTTGTATCGGAGGTCGGGCGCTAAATCGAGAACGATCCAAATATAAATCCAACAATCGGATTGTTTGCTCTGGTAAAGTTGTGCTCCATCGATTGACATGAGCAGGACCATGTCATTTTCCTGGATTCTACCAGCTTGAACAGCATCAAGGTATGCAGTTCCGGAGAAGACATCATCCCACTCATCTAGAACACCCTTCTTCTCCTTTGCCTTTGCCATAATCTTGGCAGTTTTCTCCCGTCTATAAGATATGATTCATACGTTTTGGTACTGTTTACATAATCGTGACATATTGTGACATACGCGTCTCGCGGTTAATGGGTCCCTCAGACACGACACTGTACTCTTCGTTCTCTTAATCTGGGCACCCGGAACACTTAGGAACTCAGTTCGTAGTCTCATCCCAGTATAAATTATGAATATCAGCCAATGTAATTGCCGATTAACAAATTCCTGCCTTTTCTAGCTCTATCAGGATGGTCATTGGGATAACACGATGGCCCCTGTACTTTTTAGCTGCCCAGGCAGCTTGTGCCCCACTCAGGCCCTTTCTATACGCATCCATAAACCGAAGAGAACGAGTCGCAAACCTGCCGAAGTGTGAGCAAGATAGCCAATCACATCACAGAAGTGTCAAATTATAAATAGAGCTTACCGCCGCATTGTAATTAACGGAATGCCGTCAAGACAAGAGACTACGTTTCGCTCCAATACGTCCTCCTTTGAGGATGGCTCGAGAAGGCGGTAGTTTCGTTTAGCATAACCCCAGCATTGCTCGATGAAATTGAGTTCACAGTGGAACTTTGGTAAAAATAGAACGCGGAACCCCCTCTCACGACCGTCAATCTCCAGAAGAGACTCCACGGTGACAAAGTCAGGCTGATTGAAAAGCGTGCGATGGCAGCAGCACGAGGCGTTCCCAGGTGGGCAGTCCGAGAACTTCTTTCCGCACTGAGCCTTCAGCTTCTTTGCTTCCAGAAACCCCCGTTCTTCCAGAATCTCTGCCATTCCCTTGAACTTTCCGGGATGGTCAGGATGGTCATCAGCGAAATAAAAGGCCTGCTCCCTTCCCTCCAAAAATTTCCCATTCCCCATCCTCACCTTCGTCTTGACAATCTTGCCGTTCGTGTCGTAGACTGGGCGTCCATCCGGGTGAGTCTTGTTTACCTCAACAAAGAAATTCTCTGACGGTCCCTTTGGCATCTTCAGTGCAGAAAGGGAACCCTCCGGCTGTTTAGTGTGCGTGGTTGCGTTGTCAAAGACCAAGACATGGTCCTCATCTGGGTAGTACTTCTCGAGCAACTCCATAGCCCGAGCAGCATGCTCACGAATACGGTTGTTGTCAAAGTAGCCGTCGCGTGTCTTCCCCGCCTTGAAGAGGATTCGGACATCTTCTTTCCCATCAGGTGAGCGCATCCATCCGTACTCGGCAGAAACAAAATTGGCGACCATTAACGAGTGCCCTTCCCCTTTCGCATAGGGTTTTGCTGTTTCCCCCTTGTGCACCCACCGTCGTCGCCGCCGATCATGGGCGTAGAAGGTGGATTCGTCGTGATACCAAACCACAATGCGCCGGGTGTTGGGTCCTAGGGCATCATTGTCATCTCCCGTCCCATACTTTCGCATCCGAGGCTCAAGTTCCAGGATTGCTGGCAGGAAGACCTCGTCACGGTAGTGCACGACATCAGCTCTTTCATGTCCATCGACATATTGACCTTTTGGATTGATAGTCCACCGGTAACCCATGCGCTTCATCCAGCGTTGTGCGGTTGTCAACGAGATTGTCTTCTTACGGTGAAGGCGTTGAAGCATTTCCGGTGTGTCAAGAAAGCGAACGATGGCTTCCGTGGAAACATAGGGACCAAGAGATTGAAGGTGAGCATGTATTTCTTGAGCAAAATCTTCATCGTCAATTAAGGACCGTCCAGATGTCGACCAGTTGCACGTTGGAACCTCCTCACGGTCGTCGATAAAAAGCCGAAGCCATCTTCGTAAGTCCTTTGCTTTCTTTTCACCAGGTTTGCGAGAACCTTTCTTCATGTTGCCTAGACTTCGTGCTGTTTGAACTGATGCCCTGGTCCAGATTCCCCTCTCTCCTAGTTTCTTCTCGCGTTCCATGTCCAAGACATTGAAGCAAAGCAGTTTCATCTGCTCGAGACGTTTGATGGTCTTCTTGTCAAAGGGAGGGTCTGAATAGCGTTGCCGTTTGTTGCATCGGGGTGGGCGAAGAAGCTTTTCGAGGTCGACTAGTGCTTCTTCGAGCTGCGGAATGGTAGGTGCTGCATCCCATTTACCTTTTCTCCTCTGTTGACTCCCGGGAATTTCGTCAGGCTGAGCTTCATCATCACTGTCGTCAATAGGGTCTTTGTCTGCCTCAACCTGATTACTGTCCCCAGGTAGAGCCCCCTCATCCTCATCCTCCACGTCTTCGCATGTTGCTGCGTAAGGAGATTGACGTTGGTTTTCTGTGAACACCTCAGGGTCTGGCACTTCTTCAAACAACTCTATAGTGCTGACTTGAGCTGTAGGTTCTTGGGAAACATCTCCGAGCATCTCCATTGCTGTTGAAAACGTTGGAAGGTCTGTCTCCATGTGTTCTGAGGGTTCTGTCATGCTGACCATTTCTACTGTCCACGATTCCGACCAGGGCACAGCACCCTGAGCCTGACTGTCAACAGCGACATGAAGATCAGCCAGTGGGGGTCTAGCCTGCATTAGGTCGGTATCAGCTGTTCTGTCTTGCAAGATGACAAGGTCTACGCACATTCTCCTGTCCCTCATATTCAGCTGATGAAGTTGGGTCGTCACTTCCTTTTTTTGACTTCCGTTGCCTCTTGTAGCCCTTCACAAAGTTGCCTAGATTTGTTATGGGATTAAATTTACGTTTGCGAGTCATGAGCAGAGGAAAATGTGTTGCAATATGTGCTACGTGACGCGACCTGACGCGTAGTCGCGTCCTTAATTAGGGCACTCTCGTACGAAATCCCACTGGGCATCAGCACTGCGTCCACTTTGCCAAATCCGTCCGCAACAAAAGTTTCTAAATGTAAATATCTTCGACTTCCTGGGAATAGATTTTGGGTAAATCCTTTTTTACCAGAGCCCCATGGGATTTACGCAGAAAGTGCCATTTTGTCACGTGTTGCTTACATAAACAGTACCAAAACGTATGAATCATATCTTACCTCATTGCTGTAGCACCCTTAGGGCTGCGCCAAAGTGCCTGCAACTGCGGTCCCAGAGGGATTGTGTGAAATTGGCGTGCTCCAACAAGCTTTCCTGTTGTTGCCAGAATTTGTGGGTCATAGCGAGATTGGCCACACTTTGGACAGGCATTGAGTTCCTTAAAGGGTCCAGTGTACGCTACACAGGTGTTCGGGCACATGTCGTATTTGATGGCGCAGATACCTGTAAGATCTTCGATGCGCCGTTTTGTTTGGAAGAGGGAAGGGAGGTCATTAAACTCAACGCCAAGTCGTGCAAAGGTGCGATGCATGGTTTTTCAAACATTGTTAAACACATCTTCTGAGGCTGATGTCGTGTCGAGAAAGAGCTCAATTGCTGTTAATAGCTCTGGCTCGTCGTCGAGATTGAGTTTCCCCTCTTTCGCGGTTCGCAAACGCTGGATTACTGAAGCTGGGAGTTTATCTGCTGCCAGTGTAGCTCCACGAATGCCTGCTATAAACTCCTGAGCAGTCTTTAGTTCCTCCAAAGTTGCTTCGACCTCAAAGTCACCCTGGTCGATTTCTGCAATATCTTGTGCAAGCTCATGGTCGCCGGATACACCCTCTCCTTCCTGAAGAGGTTCTGGAGAAGGGCCCCGTCGTGTCAGGTCTGTTAAACTCCCAGGGTCGATATCCTGTTCATCGTCCTGTTCAAATGATTTTATTTCACGTCTGTGAACTGAGATAAATATTATACGAACAGATTCTTCTCGTGCCCGATCTCCATCGTGCTCATTGTGTCCTTGTCCATCCCCATCCTGTCTACCTTCTCTGGCATCTTCATCCCCTTGGACAAGATCCTCGCCCCATTCCTGGTGAAGTTCGTCGTCGCCGTCGTTGCCGTACATAACGTCAGGGTGTCTGGTGTTTCCTCCAGCGCCTTCATTCTCATTGTTATTCATCTCCTCCCCTTCTATGTCCCTTTCGTCCTCCTCATCCTCGTCGTCGTCGATTTGGATCTCTCGGTCATGGAGTCGCGGTATCCCTCCATCTGTGCGATGTCGTTTGGGAGGTGGAGAACTGGGTGCGGTCGTGGGTCTGCGCGATCGTGCTGCGGGGCTGGAACTGGGTCCGGGGACTTGGGAACCTGTGGTGCCCTGCGCATACTGTGCATACTGCTCGACGAAGGTGGCGTACGGTGTTATCTGCGCCCGGAGTGGTGCATGGGCGTTCCAGGTGCTTTTTGACACCTCTTTGGGCTCTTCGCGTCCGCCCTTCATGCATCGGACACGGCAGTTGCAGTAGTATTTCTCCTCCATAACACAAGGAAGCTGCGTAGCGTGGTTATACCAGGGTGATCGTGGCGCGATGGATAGATCAAGATGGCTCGAGACGGCTCGACGAGGTTACATTGCATCTATTTGGTTATGCATGGTTCTATTTGGCAAACGCCGTTTCTCACTGGGGGTGAGGACGGAAGGGGAAGAGAGAGGTTCTATTTCTAATGAGGTGTTTATGAG
>JANKHO010000555.1:0-19902 GCA_027627235.1 Agrocybe chaxingu | reverse complement strand
TCGCGGCGCGAACGGGAACGTGACCGTGACCAGCGTTATGGAGATCCACTCTCAGCAAGAGACAGCAGGGACAACTACAGAAGTTATCACGAAGAACCGCCTCGTTCAGCCCCAGCGTCGTCGACCTGGAACCCAAGCAGGAAGGACGCCAACAGACCTCCCCGGTTTGACCATTTGTCCGATCCGAACGGTGGCCCGGCTTCTGGTGTTCAGGAGGCCCACTATGGACGTCCATCACCTAGCTTCGACACTCGCCGATCGCCGCCTCCACATATAGTCTCTCAGCAACAAACCTCGCGCAGACGTGGAGGAGAGAGGGAAAGAGAACGCGACAGAGAGCGCGAACGTGACTATGACCGCCCGCGACTCCGTGATCGCCAGCCACCTACGGAGGAAGATCAAGAGTACGGAAGGCGTCCGGATAGTGGCAACTATACCATGATGCAGCCAGTGCCAGAAAGTCGACCGCTGACGATGGAGAGGAGGAGATATCCCCCTGCTGAAGACATGCAACGACCTCAAGTCGAAGATCAATCACCACGTACGTGCTCTAATCCACCTTACCCAGACCAGCATACCGACTCCTTCCTTGTCTCTTTTTCCTTCGATGTCTCTCTCTGGCTGTTCTTGTCATTGGATCGGCCATTGGTATTTGATTATGGACCCTAATCTCTCACAGGTTATAAGCGGGCCCCATTGCCTCCTCAACAGACCTCGTTCATGACTTCAACCCCGTCCTCGTTTGGATCTAGCCACCCACCCCCAAGCGGACCTCTCCACACGCGTGATCCACCTCCACATGCGACTTCTATGCTTCCTCACCACCCCCACCCTGCAGTACACCCCCACCCACCGCCTGTGATAAGACAGCCTGGTTGGGCTAACTACGACAACTCTCTACCTCGTCAACCTAGGTATACTCAGAACGTATCAAAGCCGAGGCCGGACGACGTCGATCCTGAAACTCAAGCCAAGGGTCAGAGTCGTGGCAACGATGAGCACCCTGCAACCCAACAGCATCCCCCAAAGCTAGGTCTGAGAATGGAGATGGATGCGAGGTCGGACAGAATGGACAGTGACCTGGTAGACCTGCCTCCTAAGTCAAGTGGGTCTGCGAGGTCTGAGTCGTCACCTGTTCTGTCAAGAAGCCAGAATCAGAGAGGTGGGGGGTACCAGCCGCGAAACACCGAAGATCATGTTGATGTACCGCCAAGTGGTCCGAAGGCAGAGAGGCAGCGGGCATATGGGGTTGATCGCGCTCCGTCTCTCTCTCAGAGGCCGATGGGCGGTCTTGTGAGAGACAGAGAGCGCGAGAGGGATAGACAGAGGGATGTGGAACAGACAAGTTCCTCATTGCCGAGAGGACATGACAGCGCAAGGTTTGAGCGGTCCCCAGGGGAAGGTCCTTCCCAATTCCGCGACGAAAGAGGTCGCAATCGTGGTCGCCCGGATGACCGGCCCGGACGTGGGGATCTGAGTGCTGCAGAAAGGGACGACGCTGTAAGCGACTTTTCCATGTCTGATCCATTGATTGGTTTCTCATCCGAAGACAACAGCCTCGCAGGGACTTCAAGCCTCGAAATGATGAAGCAAATCGAGCACCACCTCCGGCTCCTCTCTCACTATCGGGAACGAATAATGTACCCATTGGAGTGAGGCGTCAGCCTCCGCCAGTGCAGCCTACCGCTCTTCCGGCACCGCCTTCTCAGGCGTATGTGCCTCCTGTGCACATTACTCATGCGATTCCGACACCTATGAACGGGATTCCCCCTCCTTTCCCCCCTCCAATGTTCGACCCTGCTGCGAGACCTCCTGCGTCGACGCTGATCAATCCTGCCAAAGCACGCGACTTACCGCCAGGAAAGGAGGTTTATGAACGAGTACGCTACTTTGAGATTTTTCTTATTGATTGCGTTGGCTTAACGGTCGAGGATATAGCCCCCTCACATGCCCCCATTGGAACCCTCCCAAAGGTTCAGTCAGCCCAATGAGGTTCCACCCCAGCGTAGTCCTCCTGTACGTTGCTACTTTTACGCCGTCCCATTATTTCTTAAGACACCACCGCAGCCCTCTGAGAAGTCACAAGCTCCTCCACCGAAGCCAAATGCAGAGACAGGCAGGCGCCGAGAATCCCGCTTCTCGCCTCCAGTGGAACGAGTGAGTTCCTATTGTCGCTGAAATTCGTGCAAGCTGATGAACAACCCGTACAAGAAATCAAGGTTCAACCCCCCTAGCCCTGTCGAAGCCAGACCACGAGGCGATGGACATGCAGACGAACAGAGTCATCCAAATGAGCGGAAGGCTGATCTTTCCATGGTGTCGTCAATGGACCAAGGATCTGCTCGCCCGGACGATACTCAATCGGAGGGATCACGTGGCGGCCGATATGAGAGACCCTCCAAGCCCGACGTCACCCTGCCTCTAGGAAATCCTCCTTCGCAGCCCCCTTCCAAGCAGAATGAGATGCAGCCTCCGTCGGGATCCCACCAGGAAAGGCCAGTGCCGTCTAGCGAGAGACCTGGTCAACGTAATACGCGTTGGGGCCCAGGTGACGGTTCATCTGCACAGTCACCAGAGCAGGCATTCCCTCCTCCTGCAGCGAATGTCAGCCTTTCTCCCGCTCTCTCTCGCCGTCTGAGCACGAGCACGGATAGACCTCCTCGACATCGGAAGTACTTCGATGCGGCTGATGCACGGCCACCGGTTAGCTTCCCACCTGAATTCTCCAGCAACTCATATGGGCGGGAAACGGAAGATAATTATAAGGCCAGCAACGCCAGGGACAAACCAATCAAACGCGGGCAATCGTTGCTCGATCGGTTGTCGTTCGCTGATGATAACTCCCTTGCGTCCCCGGAGGTCCCGACCCAGTCACTCAGAGATCGGCTCGTGCCCTCCAAGAGGGACCGAGATGATATGCTGAACGATGATGGGGACTTCCGCGATGCGTCATATGACGGCGATGAAGGTATTGAAAGTAAGCGCGCAAGGCGCAGGAGTGGCAAGCCACGACGTGGCAGCCATGGCGCTAGTGGGGGCGGGAGAAGGTTTGGATCTTGATCAAGTCTCTTTTCGATACAGAAATATCTTATTCATAGTGTGCGTGAGGGAAACGTCCGTTTCGTCGTTATGTTTTGTACAACATTTCGTTCCGTAGCTGCAAGCCTTATCCTCTTTTTCGTTTCGTTTTCGCTATAATCCGAATCAATATTTTCCTTCTCGACTCTACGGTTTCTTCGAGTCGTCTACGGTTCTTCTTTGATGAACAGATCCGGCAAGATAGGCCACTGCGAGGCGATCGGTGGCTGCACAGCTGAGATGTCTGGTAGTTAAATAGTCTTCGTCACGGGGAAAAAAAGAAAAAGGTGCTGCAAACACACAAATAGGTCGCAGTAGAGTATGCGAGTAGATCTGATCCCGAGAGTGTCCGGATATGATCGCATTGACGTTCTTCACGCTTCCATCCGTTCCAGTTTCGTTTTCGCAAGAAGTGTGGTGGGAGAACAGAGTTGGAGAAATATAGTAAGCCTGACTTCCGTGATCATGAGTGCCGTGTGTCGCGAAAGATCCGAAGAGATGAAAGTCGTGTTGGGGAAAGACTTGGGGTCCTGGATGATAGCTAAAGCCGCTTTCAACGGATGGATAGACGCGTTCCTGCTGATGTCGTTCTGGTTCAGGAACTACAGAAAAGCAGAAGAGGTTCTTGTGATACGATTCCTCCGGACTTTCTTCTGGCTTTTGACGGTGTTTGGCGACCAGCTGTCCAGAGATTTTGTCCGTTTCGAGGATGCCGAAGGAAGAGGTGAGATGATTTTGCTCGTCGGGGCTGATGCCGGTTGAAAGCCCAAAGACAGTTTCGTTGAAAGACTCCTGGGGCGCCATAGTGTTCAAGGCTGTCTCGTCCGTGATGTTTTTAACTAGAGGAGAAGTGGAAGGGGATAAAGGTGAAGAAAGCAAGGTGAGTACCGCCCACCGGGCCGCCGTCATGTACATTCTATATATAGGGGCGCATATATTCTACGTACAATTTATTTGAAGTTCGCCTACCGTCTAATATACAACATGGGCGAATTATGGCCCTCATTTAAGCCAATGCTAAAATAAAGATACAGAGGTAGTGCAGCACTGGCATACAACCAATCTGGTATGTCCAAGGAAATGGAAGTAATATGTCCGGGAAATAACTGGCAAAGGTCGTGTGCTTCATCATAAATTACAGATGTAACGCTGCTTGGGTAATGAACCAGGGCAATTTTGAACTATGAATTCACAGTTCATTTCAGCTACGAGGTCATGAGCATGGAGAACATGGAAGTGCTTACGAATCTCAGCTTTGAGCGCTACGAAATCGGCATGGCGCATCGCCGTCGGTAAACTCGGAACCTTAAGCATTCTACAGTCGATGATTTTGGGTTCGCCGACGCTAATAGTTCCTTCTCCCTTTACTGGGTCGCGCGGTAGATTGAAGAGAGATGTCGGTCTCTGCGGTGGGTTGTTTGGGTGGCTATGGGACATCGACGCAACCTTCACTTTGCCGAACATGTCCGGATATGTCAAAACGACGACTGGATGGTGGCCAATGCCTCCCTGGGATGAAGATATGAGCCCTGCTGCCTAGAACGAATGTGAAGTGACCTACGGCGCCTTCCGGACGAGGTTCAAAGTGCTTTGGCTTTGCCAACATCACATCACCCTCTCTGATCAATCGAGGAGCCTTTGAGAAGGACATCATAAGACGAATAGAAAAAGAGGGTGATTATCAAACGGATGAGTGGCTAGCTGGATGCCGATAGTGGGCTGCGGTTGTCATCCTTATAATCGACCTCCGGGTGACAGGCAAGAGAGGGCCAGCGCTTGCGACGAACCGTCTTCAGTCCTGTCAAAACAAAACAAAAATGAAGAGCACGCGAGTGGGCGTAACTTTCAGTGAGCGACACTGGGTTAGCGAAAATCGTTCCTGGCAATCCCAGGAGGTCGCATCTCGTGGCTGCGCCGTTTCATCCGAGGAACTCTGCATATTGAATAGAGCGGGACGGTCCCGCGCTCAACCGATGTACACACTCTGTTGTTATCCAGTTTCAAGTTGACCGCCTCCCCAGGAGGACTGACTGATGGAGAATTGTAGCGCACGAGGTTGGCATGATCTATCATATGCCTTGTCCTCCGACTCGAGAGATAGTCTGGATCCACCACAGGTTTAGGCGTTTCAAAAGTCCGGGTCCTAGAGTAGGAAAGCTAACCGCTGCTATAGATATGGTGTATGGTGTTGACAGAGTGACATTGCGCGCTTGCTTGAATGATGGAGAGGTACAAGGGGCGCACCTTCTAGCACGAGTACGCGGCAGTGAAGTGATAGCATTTTGACTTGATTTCACTTATGAAAAGACGTTGGAGGTTGATACTGATCTTCCTGGTCTGATCCCTACGGGTTCTTTCGGTGGACTTAGCATGAGAAGAGATAAAAGAGTACATAAAATTGCTTACGAATGCGACACTTGAACCATAGAAAAGCTGGTTCTGCCACCCAAGAACTCAAAGGTTGGTGCGATCTACACGAGTCTAAGATCACTCGACCCAGAGGCATCGCCCAGGTTCCGATCGCGCTATGGACACTGGGAAATACATGGGGTTATCGATGTGCGAGACAGGACCTGGCGTTACATCTTGGGACATCGCTACCAGAGTGAGTGGTGGATTGAGAAGAAAAAGCGACTCGAGATATGTTCCAAGAGATGGACGAAAGAATGGCTGATGTTAGAAGTTTGACGATAGACGGTTCCGGGGCGTCTTCAAGCCTTTGGGTCAATCTTTCATAGATGTTCAGCTGGCCCACGCATGAAGAGAAGATGGGGTTCTGTCCAGTGCATGCATTGCCAAGAGGTTGATGTCCGTCGTGTATGTAGCTCATTAAGCGTGGGGAATGGGAAGAGATAAAACAAACAGTTCATTAGATTAAGGCATCGGAGATTGTTGATCTTCTGCCCACAGGGGTATCGTGTTGCAGGTTATCCGAGAGCACGTCGCTTCCTTCTCTAATTCCTTCCGAACGAGCTGCGAGAAGAGTCCTTATCAAGAAAAGAAGCCATTCGACACTGAGGTTCCTACCTCCTTGAAAATTCTATGATCCCAGTGGTGATGTACATGATGGAGGTCTTCTCTAGGCATCCACCACTCGAGAAATAGAAAGAATATGCAGTCCACCAGTAAAATAATTGTGTATATTGGCCCTGCAAACCGACCAAGGTCCATGGTCCTGAAAGAAAGATTTGTGATGAGGTTGGCAGAAGAAGCATTCAGTGGGTGATTACCTTCGAATGCGCTCCATTAGCTCCATTTGCCTGGACTGCATCACGGCCTCATAAACTCGTTCGGTGCGAATAGCAACATCTTCCCAATTGTAGAATGTCTTGATACGTTCATGCGCACGGAATGGGTCGTGCTTCCCTTTCGCCACGATGTGAACGGCCTCTGAAATCGCTCGAACAACATCTGCAGATGTCGAGATCAATGAGCGGAACCTCGATGGAGAAAGTTCGCCGTCAAGGCTCACCGTCTTCCTCAGGTTCGGCAAAGCTGATCATGTCTTCGGGCAAGATTTCGGGGACGCCTCCGACTCGGGTGGAGACAACGTACAGACCAGCACACGCAGCCTCGAGGATAGCAATTCCGAACGCTTCGGTAAGAGAGGTGTTCATGAAGATAGACCCGCGAGAGAGGACCTGTGAAACATCAGTTTTAAGTCAGGCAATCTGTCATCACCGGCATTTCGTACAGATAGGACATCCTTGTGTCGAATGGGACCGAGAAGCTCAATTCGGTCTTGGAGGAGATATTTTTCACGCATTTGAAGGAGATCAATCAGCTTTGGGCCATCTCCTCCTGCCAGAGGTGAGAAGTTAAGAATAATACCGCCATAAAACACTTGCCTACGACAAAATTGACGTTTGGGAAAAGTGCGCATATTCGTGGAGCAGTTGCGACGAGGAGGTCGATTCCTTTGCGATATGCCAATCTTGACAGGACCACGATGGTAACTGTAAGACGTGAGGACGATCGGTGTTGGCGTTGGAAGGCTGTACACATACGGGTACTAGTCTGACTCGCTGGCAGCATACTGGGTGTGAATTGTTCCGCCACAAGTGCGTTCGGAATGACATATATGCTTTTCCTCATTTCGAGGATGTTGAGATCGTCTTCATTTCGTTCAAACAGTTGACCTCGCAAAACGGTATTCTCGCGTCTAGAAGGGTTAAGTGTAATTCTAGTCATTTTCAGGAAGCTCACCCTGTATGGGAAACACAGATGATAGCGTCCACATTCTTCAGCGTACCGACAAGCAGCTTATTAGTCAAGATACTAGCTGCGTCGTCGAAACCAAAGAGACTATGATCCGTGAAGACTGTCCGAATGCCCATAAGATGGGAATGGAGGATGCCTTCATGCCCAATCGAAGAAAGGCTAGCGTGCGCATGGATGAGGTGTATGTGCTCGCGAAGGAGAATAGTCCGGAGATAGGGAAGCGAAGTGAAAAAATTGGGCAGAGTGGCCGACGAGGCGATGGGTAAAAAAGGAATATAATAAACCTTGAGCGATGGGAGGAGCCAGCGTATTCCAACGCGGTCTCCGTGGCTGTGAGTTATGACGATCACCTGGGACTCGTTGAGATCAGACTCGTAAAGTACTTGGGAAGCTTGTCGAACACCTTGTGTCCTCTGCGAATGAGGTTCCCGCTGAGCATATAGATATGATTCTCAACACCACCAACAGCGGGGTGGAAGAAATCGGAGATCATTCTACGAAAGAACTTAATCCATCTGTCTAACGCGTATGTTCGAAGTCACTAACGCGATGGATATTGCGCCCATGTTATTCTTCGATCTATGTGTCGACATCATTCAGCAATCCTGAGCACGGGAAGCGGCGTCTAAAGAAGGTGCATAGCGATGAAGAATGTCTAAGAAGTGAGAGGGGTAAAACTGGACTTGCGCCTCGTTGTTTGACGCATCGTCAGTGGTCACCGTTATTTGCACTTGTTGCCCCCAATGCTCAAGCCCCTCGCCGACGAATGTATCTTTCTTGCCTCTACAATCTTGTACTCCGTTTAGGCACGCCATTTAGGTTGAGAATCCTCCGCAATGTCTCCAGGCGCATCTTTGGATGAGAAGAAATAAATTTACTCGTGATCAGTCTTGGCGACCTTGAACAATTTCAGTCAGGACCGGAAGTAAATTTATTCGGAAATTTCAAGGTCTAGATCTTGTAACGAGGAAATTGTGAAAGCGATTGCTCCGCCTTCCAGGCCTTTGGTTGGTTGCTTAAACGCCGTAAGCCCCTCGATCTTTGCTTTCAATAATCTGCTGAGCGCTCATCATGATTGGGTCAGAAACAGCCAAATCTAGATCCCATGGCTTAGACATAGTCGTTTGAGCAGCTCCATAGCTCTAGCACTACTCACAAGACATGGGCGGAACTTCTTTATAAAGTACGGTGGCAAGTTGTCCAAAATACCCCATCTTTTGAGCACTTTCCCTCACCACCTGTGGTTCGACCCGCTGATCTCCAAACCCGGGTACTTGGTAGTTTAACCCTTATCAAACTGCTAAACTCAGCTCTACGACCGCTGGCCCAAGCGCCTCCTCACCTTCGTCATGCCCTTTGTCGACATCGATACCTCCAGTGGATTGTTTTCCTTTCGTTACAGCATTGCCACACCAATATCGACCTCGGACTCAGCGGAGGCAATTTCTCCGGATCTACCATGTATTCTGTTTTTACATTCGGGTTATGTGGGACAGGAGGTGTTTGAAGGTAATCCGAATTCTGATACCATTTTTGGCCTTCTACTCAACCCTGTCTTCAGACCAGTTTGCGGACAGACGACTACGGGAATTCAACTTGATAGGAATTGACATGAAGGGATTTGGAGACACGAAAGGGCTGATCGGAAATACACCGTTTACTCCTCGAGAATCGGCGTCAGATGTAGACAAAATCATGGTGTGTTTTTTCAGACTTGAGTTCTTCATATACTCGTGCTGACTATGGTGCTCGGCCGCCCAGGAGAAGTTGAATCTTCCACCATGCCATATCTTTGGACTCGCGAACGGATGTACAGTCGCGTTGGAATTAGCTGGAGGTTACCCTAGCAGGGTTTTGTCCTTGACACTATGTTCTCCGCTATCTGAAGTAGAGGTATGCATACCTTTCTGTAGGTTCGTCTACCGCTCAAGACTGACAGCCGCATAGCGAGAATCGGTCATCGCTGGTCGCACGGAGGTATTCAAGTATTGGCAACAAATGGACGAGGTTATTCGGTCTCCTACTGCCGAGAGTGAAGAAATTCGACTTTCGACCAGTGAAGAATTGGCCGGAGATGTGTTACTTGGATCCGGTCAGCTTATGGTCAACAATTCCAAGTCAAACCGTGCTGTCTCGTATGCATGCTCATACAGCCGATCATACAACAACTGATGATTCTATACGTATTTCTAGGATGCTAAGCCACGCAATAGCGATCGCGAAGCGCAACTGGTCTGGCTCCCCGGAAAAACTCTCCTTAGCTTATAAAACGTCGCTAGAATGGTTCTTGGAAAGGAGGCCAATTCCTGACGACATGTTGAAACAGGTGTGTCCCGTCGGGGCTGATCTAGAGGACATTCACTTATCCTCGTTGGACTAACTAGATAGCTGTGCCCGTTAGCATCATCTATTGTTCCGAAGATGTCGCCTATCCGCTAGAATGTGCGGAGGAACTGGAAAAACGGCTCATCGATGCAGGAGCCCCCAAGGTGGCTTTGTACGAAGTCCCAGGCGCCCACTACGGAAGCATCACGAACCCCAAAGAGTATGTGAGATTAATTCAAAGTTCTGTCGTCATGACTGACGTTTATTCAGTATCAATAAAATATTATACGAAACAGTCTCCTCTTGCCACCCGAACCTACCAGGGAGCTCTGTTCCTTACATCTTTGATGCTCGAGACAGACTTGTTACGCCATTTACGGAAGTGCTTGTGCAACACGGGTACGATCCCGCAGAGGACGGTACGAACGAGAACGGCGAGTTGGGAGTACATCTGGCTCTATGAAAGTCTGACTGACACCCTTGCGTGGTGATGTACCTTGCTGTTTGTTTTACGAAATATATATGCGCAGTTGATGGTTTCCTTTCTTGTGGTACCGCGCCAGGTGGTGATCAGGGCAAAGAGCAGACACGAAGGGAGCTTCACAAAAGGTGCATCTAGCCTCCATGCATTCACCTCCAACAGGACGGATTGCAGCTGGGTATCGGCAGTGAGCTAGTTCGTTGACTTGGAAATCGTATGAACTCTGAGCATAGCAGGATCTTCAGAATACCCTAGAGACACGTCAAGGAAAGCCGTGCGTACTTGGAAGGCCACAAGCAGGGGCGTAGCTTTATTTTTCAATATCATTGTGCAATGATGCTGACACCCAAGTTCGTTCAAACCCACGGCGATGCGGCGCCTATCGGTTCCGCATGACTGGTCTAGTTTGCTGACAGACGCGTCGCCGAATCGGCGCCTAAAGCTTGCCTGATCTGCGTCTATTCATTCCAACTTACATATGTGACTTATATCTTGGAAAAGCCGAAAGCTTACGCAGGCGACGCCGCGACGTGTATTCATCGCTACCGCGTTATCACAACGACATCGTCGTATGTGTTGCAAGCTCTGATCACCCGGCTGACACCGACCGTGCTTGCAGTCACCGCACTTCTCACGACGCGTATTTATAGCTCCGAGTAAATGAACCGCTCACTCCGCGCAGACGTCCGTTCTAGTGACTCTTCCTGTGCTTCTTCCCTCGGCGCTCACAAGAGTCAAAGTTTGTGGGCCTCAGGTTTCCAGCGCCCTCTACTTGAGCCAGCATGCCGTTCGTCAAGATATCCCCTCCTACCGGGCCTCTGAATGTATCGTACTCAATTTCGACGCCGGAATCACATAAGGCGAAATCCATAATCTGTGGGCTTCCGACGGTACTGTTTCTCCATCCGGTTTACATACCGCAGCAAGTCTTTGAAGGTGCATTCGTCGTAACTGGACCTGGTGGCCCGTCATTCACGTCTGAAACCCATTCTATAGCCCAATTCTCAGATTTTGGTCTTCGTCAATTCAATCTAATCGCGTTCGATATGAGGTCCCACGGGGAGACGGAAGGGGTTATCGGAGACGCACCATACAATGCGGTAGAGGACGTATACGATTTCATAGTGAGTCTATTCCCTAGGTCCGATTATTGTGGACTTTTGGTTGAGGTTTCTCGTCCATGCTGTCTGCAGCAAGCTCTTGAGCTCCCTCCGTGCCACGTTTTTGCGTTGTCAATAGGATGCTCCGTAGCCCTCGAATTGGCATCAGCCCACCCAGAATGCCTGCTATCTCTCACGTTGTGTTCCCCATTACCCGCCGAGGAGGTTAGTGGAAACTATACTAGACGTCCTGGACTCTCCGCTCAACCTCACAGCCCGAAGACATAGTAGCTGGGCGACTGGAGATATATGAATACTGGTCGCAAGCTTCCCTTCACGTCACTGCTTTACAGCACACGCTAGCCCGAGGAGAGAAGTCGGTAGCATACGATAAGCAGCTCCTAGACGAGGCTGTTCTCGGAATGAAGCAACTGGCGTTCAACAACAGCATGAACCCTCTGACTTCTGCGTGCGTGCTTCCTGGCCGTGTGTATTGTTGAGCCTGAAATAAGACATCATGTGTGTTCTATTTCTAGCATTGTGAACAGCGCCATCTCCCAGTCCCTCCACCACTGGGCGGGCACCGGGGAGAGAACCAGGGAGGGATTCCATGCAGCTGTTATGTGGCCACTAGAACGCAAGATCCCAAGCAAGGAGGATTTCCAGAAAGTATGTAGTGCATCCGAGGTCTGCCGCTTACTCGTATACCCTTACTTACTATGTTGTTCCAGATTTTGTGTCCGATCCAGATTATTTACTGTCTCGAGGACGTGGCCTATACTTTAGAAAACGCTCAACATCTGCAGGAGCAGTTCGGTGATGCCGGGCTCAAAGTACAACTGCACCAAGTTCACGGACCTCACTACGGGTGCATTGGAGGTGCCAAAGAGTCAGTTTCCTTCTGACCTCCTGTCGATCCCGGCGTGCTGACACTGCGTATCGTTGGACGGATAGGATCAATCCGATTGTTCGGCAGTTCGTTCTCTCACTGTATGATAATCAGCCAGAGGTCATGAACGTCTCGATAACGGCAGAGTTCGACGGCGTGAGGATGAAGACGCCTTTCGACGACCTGTTGGAACGATTCGATTATCATCCTTCTGATCACTCAGAAAATGAACTCGGCTTGTAAGTCTAACGCCCTAGAACGACCTTGATGACGTTTACGCGGAACTGGGATGAGTCGGATCACGAACCTCACGATATCGTACTTATTCGAGTCGACTTTCTGATACTGACATGCCCTGAGGCTTTCGAATACACACGAGTTTTGAATCACCCTTGATGGTGGCGACACTCGGTGACGTCTTCGGTGGAAGAGCTGAGTTTCTCCAGGCAGCCCACGGTCGGGGAAGAAACCAAATCTCTGCAATTCTATTGACTAGATACTGATCTAATCACGCGTGGACCACCGTACTATCTCCAGCAAGCCGGGACTTTTCCTTTCCGCGCGCCGCGACAGTGTATGGAACAGGCAGTCATTTTGCGAGGCCAGGCGGAGCACGCGTTGCGTAGAGAGCCGATCCCATGACAGCACTGCTCGAAGTTCTTAATTAAGCAAATAGGTGCATTTTACTAAATTAATTTAGTGTGGCGCACTTCAAGGGGTTACTACAGGGTCAACCTGATGAGGTTTTGCCTTCAATATTCTTGAAACAGTGATAACAAAATCTATACACCAGAGTGTAAAATCGGTCATATTAAAAGTTCAATCATTAACACCTTACAATAGTTTCCCGTATGTCATAACATTATCTAACAATCACTTCTACGTCGGAAGACTGATTGGAGTACCGTTGCACAGGAAATACCCCTTCAAAAGTTCTGAATCCCGAAGGTCTACTGCCGCGTTTTGCCTCCAGCCCTATCAAATATTTTTCCATGACGTCCTGATGTGATCTAGGACTACCCACGCAATGAGAATGGAAGTCATAGGCCAATAAAATCGGTGCTAACCCCACAGTAAGTGCGCTAGACGTGTTGTTTTGCCCACGTTATGTGTGCAGAGTGACATTCTGCTATCAGCGAGATAGTCGCGTGCTGACAGATTCCTCTCCATCATGGATGATATTGCTTATTTTGGAGAGTCTAGAACAGAACGTGCTGCATCAAAATCTTGAGAAAGCCCACGCAGCACCGCCTCGCGTGGTTTTCCTTGTTCTGACGCTGTCTGAGGCCTTTTGGTCATGACCGACATAAGGAAATAAGTTCAGGTTCAGGGCTCGGGATGGGAAAGCTGATGGAATCGAATCGCCTTCCTTTCATGGGTGCCATTTTGAAACCGACGTTGTCCCTCGCCTAGTGAACCTTCCCTTTCTCCGTCGAGGACTTCCGTTCAATCTCCGGTGGACCTGTGTTCCTTCTTCATTTCTGCCGTTCATGACGACCTACGGGCGGTACGGCAGACTCCTTAGTATTCGTATGTTTTCCTTCGTGAATAAAAAACGCCGGGTCCCTGATGTGGTTGATGTGGGATCAAAGCTAAAGAAAGTCTCCTGCGAGGCGTCGCGTCGAAATGTCTCGCCTAAGCCCGCCGGGGACATCGATATCTGCCAACGCCATTCGGGGAACCCCTCGTCAGACCCCGGCAGTCAATCAGTAAGACTGACATGGCCGACAATTTGGGAGTTCGATCGTGTTTAGTGTTCTGTTTGTGCTGAAACCACTTGGCTGGGACGTCCCGCGATAGATGTGCGGATGAATACTTGGATGGGTGGGGGGATATAAGAGAGGGATGCATGATGGTACGCTTCCCCCAACGAACTCGCAGGGCTGGTCTCCGACAACTTCAACGCCATTAGGCGCTTCCTCTATACTGTACGCCATTCCACCACGACCATACGACCGACACTTGTCCCTTCATTGAACGGCTCGGACATCTGACGAAGCCTGTAGGTCACCTCCCAGCTTTTTCAACGATGATTGTGGACTGAAAACTCACTGTTGCTTGCAGACACACTCATTGAACGACGCGCATCTATCCCTAATTCTAACATCACTCATTTCCGCACTCCCTATAATCCCTAATTATACATACCATGCCTGGAACCATAATTCAGATACGCGAAGGCGACATCATGAAGGCCAAGCCAAAGCACTTCGTCCCTCGTCCAGACGGTGTGGTACGTCCCTTCCCTCTTCCCTTGAGGCTTTTATAGCTGATCAAGGTATAGGGAAGTGTTGGCCAACATCCTGTCATCGTCCTCACACCGCCGGACCGCGAAGGCTTCCTATTCGTGACGCCCATGTCCCACAGTCACCCCGACGGTACTCCCACGAAGAGGGGATCTCTATACGGCCTGCCCGTCGACCCCCTGAAGGGCGAGAGCCGCGTGAATGTCGGCCAGCCGAAGCTTGTCCATCAAGACAATTTGAAAGCGAACACACCTCATGTCGCAATGCCATATGGCCACTTTGTTGCACTTAAAACAGATATTTGTGAGTAATGATATTCAACTAAATCGGAGAGTACATGTACTGACTCTGCACGACGCAGTCAAAAACCTGCAGCAATACCGTTGCTATCGACAGGTCTAATTAATTAAGCCGCCACCCAGTGCTCGTTGATCGGGACTGTGGCGCACTTTCCTTAATGATCGAATTCACCTCCACGACGGACTACCTAGATTACGGAAATCGCACTTAATAGCAAGGCGGCTCGCCCAAGGAGAGGCGAGGCTGGCGCCGGCTCTGCATTTGGCTCAGAGCACATATGAGAAGGACTTGGTAATTATTACTATTTATTAGACGATACCTTATACCTTATTCGATCATAATTCAGTAGATTGTTTAGAGTACCATTGGATTATAATTTACAAAGGAATAAAAACACTGGATGTTCTGCCCTAGGGGCTGCTGCTCTCTAGACACTCAAAGTCGGAATCCGATCAGGACTGGGACTTTTCGAGGGAACAGAAATTAATTTTGACCTAGTCTCTAATAGAAGAAGGCTCAATCAGTACGGCTGGCCTATTTTTTCCAGAAAGTGGAAACAACGGCGCACGAGACCGGCGCACTGTGCGGCGGCAACTTCTGCCACCACACGTAAGCACCGTATCGCGCCAGTGTCAAACGATGAGCTCTCTCGCCAGCGTGACGTCTGTGCATCACACCCCCGCTGTCCAGCAAAGTACGACTCCATATGAAGTGTTTGTAAACGGGTATGGCAGCCTCATGTCCATATGAGTGTCTCTTGGTATTGGTCAACCTCTGTGTAGTTTGACTTCTTTCCAAGTGCTGTCGATTCTACTACCACCTCAACCCTCCTGCTCCCAGCACAGAGTGAGCTTGCGCTGCTCAATCCTTCCATCTCTAAAGCTTTGAAGCTCTTGTGGTGATTAAACCACCTCTGATGTTTGTTGCTTAGGGTAATCAAGTATGTAGCAATGGTAAGAGTGGGGATGACCCCCCAGAATAACGCATCGCATCCGGAGGTGAACAGCAGCACCTGACCATCCCGACATGTCCTCATCAAACTCCTCAGAGAGTGAACAGGTACGTCATCTTCATGTCAGTTGCAAATCTCTGTTCCTCTGGGCCAAATAGCACGCTCCTCTGCCAGGCAACTACATCGCAAATTATATATTCCATCAACTGAAGACACGTACCAAACAAACAGAACACTGTTTCCGAGATCTTACCTCGCCTTCCCGAACCGCCAAAAAAGAACCAACGGTGAGACTCGAACTCACAGCCTCTGCCTTGTTTTTCGAGTCCCTCACAAGAATAGGAAAGCAACGCACTACCATTGTGCTACGTTGGCATTGCATATACCTGTAATTTACTACCTATACCCATCTAAGCCGGAGCGGGCATTCTCACGTGAGAGTAATTAAATGGCCTGATTCCGCAAGTCGTTCGATGCTACTAAAGTCCACGCTTCATTCCTCCACCATCCCACAGCCATCTCCTTGAATTGTCGTGCCATCGCCTACTAAGAAAAAGGCATTTTCAGGACTCCTAAACGTCTCTTCTTTTCTCTCGACACTCACTACACCGGCGTGCAAGGAGCCCCAAGTACGAACAACGAACGATATACGAATTATACAGACCTCGCTCGAAATCCAGCGATCATACATGGAGACTGATCACAAAGAGGATGACTGGCCGACTTCCTCCTCGTCTACCATCTCTACCTCATTATGGTCCGAGGCGCCGTCGTTGAAATCCTACAGCGACATGATGGACTTCGCAAGCCTCGACTCGGCTATGGGCCTCGGTGGACTTGGAGGAATCGACATGGGCATGGGCATCGACATGGACTTCAACCCGATGACACTCGAGCCGACTGGTGGCATGGGACTGCACCAATTCGACCCCTTGACCCTTAGCCTTGGGTTCGCACCGGGGCAACAAGGCTTTGCGAACTTTAATTTCGAGGACCAGTTTGGTAGTGCCGACGGGCTGGGCTTTGCTGGGTTTCAGCTCCAGTCACCAGGGCAGGCGGGATCGTCGAGTAGCAGTGTGTCGGGCACGTCAGTCTCCTCGGAGTCGGAAGCATCGTCGACGAAGGAACGGAGACTAAGCATCACGTCAACGTCTTCCTCATCAGCGGGGTCGTTGGCGTCGTTGTCGCCTATGCCCGAATCGCTGCCCAGTCCTAGTCCTGCACCTGGATATGCAAGTGCAAGCCCTCCTGTACATCCCAAGGAAGAGCCGGTACAGTCGCCCGGCATGGAGGGAATGGAGATGGATTCGGAGAACCCTTTCGCGGACCTCGCCAACACCGTTAGGCAAACGACTGGTGTAACGCTCGCAGTGCCTATGATAGGTTTGGCTGCTGCGTTTCCTTGTGCGTTCTTTCTCCTTTCTGTTGAATTTGGCTCACGATTGTTCGGCATAGTTGGTGCGCCTCAGCAGGCCAGCAGCCCTCAACAAACTTCGAGCTCGACAAAGAGGCCTCATAGCGAAACTACAAGCGGACATGTCTCCATGGCGTCCTCAGCCGCTTCCACCCCACCACCATCAACGCCTACCTCGTCTATGGGCAGTCCCCTCGCTGGGCTGGTTGTCAATACATCAGCCCCCGCCTCCGCATCATCTCAAGTCCCAACACCAACAATGCCCACTTCCGGTGGTATCACTGCCACCGCCCAACCACGCCCCAAGACTAGTCACACAACCATCGAACGAAGATACCGCACCAACCTGAATGCCCGCATCCAGAGCCTTCGCATGGCCGTTCCTGCCCTGCGTGTGCTGGAGGATGGCGTTAAGGATGGTGTTGGAAGCAAGAAGATCAAGAAGAATGTCCGTGGCGGCGTCATTGTCAAATCTGCTTCTGGCACAGGTATCGGCATTGGCATCGGTGCGGATGCCGAGGAGGTGGATATCATTGACGAGCGCGGCTTCGTCGATGGGGTCAAAGTTGCGCGCAAGTGCAGCAAGGCAAACGTCCTCGGCAAGGCGGTTGAATATATTAAAGTGCTCAAGAGGAGAGAAAAACGTTTGAAGGCAGAACAAGCCGGCCTAAAAACTCTCGTCAGCGGTCTTGTTGGCGGACCTGCCCTTGTACGAGAGTGGGAACGCCAATGGCGCGAACGGTTCGGCGGCGAGGAGCGCGACGAGGTCGAAGGTGAGATGGGCGGCGAAGGTGCTGACGACGGCGATGACGAAGACAGTGATGACGAAGACGACGACGAAGAGACAGGAAAGAAGAGGAAGAGGGCTAAGGTCGCACCCAAGAAGCCTGCGGAGAAGAAGGATAAGAAGCCGGCCGTCAGCGTTCAACCGCCAGTCGTCCTGCTGCAAGGCGAAGGAGCAGTGGTGGCTCAGGCGCCGTCCCAGAGAAGAGGAAGCGCGAACGGAGGAGGCTGAGGAAGAAGAGCCGGCCAGGCCCCAGGTCCGAGGGAGGGCATGTTCGAACTGGCGAGTTTGGCATCGAGTCGCGAGCGATTGGGTGGTGGTGGGCGGTACTCCTTCTCGGACGACGGCCGAACAGGACGGAGTAGGAGCCGGGGCTGGGCACGCGAAACACCCGACGGGCACGAGCCGTTCAGAGACTCCTGGTTCGGAGTTGGAGCTGTCATCTGCTGATGGACATGGGCATGACCAGCAGAAGAAGCAGCCGCCAGTACCTGCGACGCCGACGAAGGGCGCTGCGCTGTTGAGTAGGATTGGGAGCGTGAAGAACTGGGGAAGGGGTATGAGGAGGAGAGGAGGGAGCACGGCGCCTGAGGTCGTTGCGAATGGTACGTTCCGTTTCTCTCGTTCGATTTGGTTTTGGTTTCTTCGTTAGTTTCGTTCTTTTTTTTATCGCGTCTTTTCTAACCCCCGTTTTGAGCGAGAGCACTCTCAATTTAAGCTTTGGACATTTGTAATGGTGGTTTCTTCTTTTCATTCCCCCACCCGTTCGTCATAATCCGCACTCCATCTTCATCTTCGTATTTCTATCTCTTGTCCGTGTTCGTCCTTTTATTTCGGTGCCATTCTCGTGTTTTACTTTCGGCTCTTTTCGCCTCGTATTCATATACGTCGAGCATCGCTTGACGTTGGCTCGAACGTGTTTCTTTCTCATGCGAATCATCCTCGTCTCCCATCCACCTGGTGCACGCTCCTAGGCCCATCTTCCGCTTTCCGCTCGTTCCTCTCCTGATTTTCGTCCCTTGCTTCACTTCCAACACGTTCTATCCACCCTCTTCCAACGCCTGAACGAGTTTCTCGTATCTCCGGGTCCTGTTCTTGGATCGGAACTGTTTTTTCATGCCCGCCTCACCTGAATAACTACTTCTCCGGTTCTCATCTCGTCTCATCTTTTCTTCTTTATCCTTTCCTCATTCCGTTCTCCTTCACGGGCTTCTCTCGAGTCCTCGTCCCTCTTTCATTTCACTCTTCATTTTCTGTTTTTCCTGTCCGTGTTCTTGTTTTCACTTCGAGCGAGTGGGCTCATTCTCCCATTTATCCGCTCGCCGTTCGTCTTTCTTTCTTTCTCCGTGGTCCGAGTCGAACCATATTCGGTTTTCATCTGCGGGGCCCGCCCCACCGCTTTCGTACGGTTTCCCCTCTCGAGTTCGTCTCTCTCTTTATCTTCACTTCTTACGTCGTTTACTGCACGTTCTGTCCGTCCCATCTCTATATTCATTTTCTGTCCCGAGTCCTCGTTTCAAGGCTCCGCCGCTGTCTTCGCCTTTTTTGTGGCCTTCCGACGCATGTTAGCACGCGTCCTTCTTCCTATTTCCGTCTCTCTCCGCATCTGCGTCTCTTTCTGCTTGAGGTCCAGCCGTGCTTGTTCTCGTATGGCTGCTATATCTTCGGATCGATCTTCCTGTTGCTTTCAGCTGCGCTTACTTCTCACATTTCCGCTACTTATAACGATTTTTTTCTCTTGTTCGAGTCGTTGCCTTTATTTCCGCCTCAACTTGATCATCGTCATCGACACGAACAAATTCTTTCGAGTAGGAACCATCCATTTCATTCATTTTATCCATTTTTGTCCTCATCCTCGTTCGCCTCGTCTCTCGTCTCTCGCATCTAGCTAATGTCCTTTCCACAGACCAAGACCAAGAGACTCAACGTACACCCCGCCCCCGCTCGTCCATGTCCTCCATCCCAGCTTCCTCGCATCCCTCTTCTCGTCAAGCGCCCTCATCTTCCCGTGCCCGTTCCCCTCCCGAACCCACCCAACCCTCCACCTCCAACCAACCTTCAACGTCCTCAAACTGGTTTTTCGGTCCTCAACTTCAACTTCCGGCGGTGGGC
>JANKHO010000554.1:0-19924 GCA_027627235.1 Agrocybe chaxingu | reverse complement strand
TCTCGAGGAGTCGCCGTCGTCGGCTGAGCGTCGTTTCGACTCGGGTAGGTGAAGGGTGCTTTGGGATTGTCCATTCCGTGAGCTGCTCTGTCCAAGCGACACCAACGATGCAAACGATGCTTTTTGAGCGAAACCTAGTGTTTTCGACGAGCTGCTGAACTTGGAATGTGTTGCTGATTTCGGGGGAGGTGTAGGCTGGAACTGTGTCAGTACCGTGAAAGGTCGATCACAAAAATTCGCAGAAAAACAAGAAAATTTGAAGTATCAACAGACAAACGAGGACTCACCGGAAGATCCAGCCATGGTGCTATCGTCGAATCATCGTTTATAGTTCCCCAACCGCTGGCTTCGTACCTTGCGACACCGTTTTGATCGACCGCGTCTTCTGAAAGTCGTATCGCAGAGTCTCTGCGCTCCATGTAGGAGGTCATCGATTCACAGAATCTCTGACGGTGTGAGGTCGTCGGCAACGTTGGCGGAGGAGTTTAAGATGTACCATACAACGGGCAGCCCATTTGGGCTCACTCGTTTCCCACGACCCTAACTGCCCCTGAGAGCTAAAAATGTCCAGAAAGGCAGAAAAGCAAACCGAATCCAGGGAAAGGAAGAAACTTATCACCCTATGTCTACATAATCTTTCTTTCGCGGCGCTCATAAATTCGTCGTAAGAAACTGGGCAGCAAAAGTTCTAGCAATAGGCTATAGAACAATGTAATTCCATGCTGCAAGTAGTAGGAGAGGTGAATAAGAAGCTACAGAAATCGCAACACGAAGCGCCACCCATCTAACGCGTGGACCAACAGCCAATAGAAGTGCAGCCGCCGCGCCATGGAGCACCTGGTAACACTAACGGAATCGACAAAAAAAACAACCCGGGAACACTAGAAAAGGAAGATGGTGTCCGCCAACATCCCCACTTGAAAGGACAGACAAGCAACACTCTGAATATAGGATAAGTTCCTATAATTTACCGTATTCCGAAGATACATTTCCTCCCAACGTCTTAGAGCGCAGAACAGAGTCGCTCCAAAAGAAGCTTCCCAAGGCAGAATACTGCACCGCTGGTACTTCGTCGAATGAGGGTCTGCTCAAGAATTTGCTCAAATTGTCCTCCGAAGCCCGTAAATGATTTCCAAGGCATCCAACGACGTTCGGGGGGCTGATCATTGATTAAGCCCGGGTATATGTCCAGTCAGAATGGGCACTCACTGTCATCCAACGGAATGTAAACGAGAGTGTCATGGCCTTTCAGCGCCCATTGTCGGTTCTCAAGGTCGTTAAGGAGGAGAGGAGACCAGCGTTCCAGGATCTTGTCTGCACGACGCTGAAAGTGATATTTATTGTTTCCTGGAATATGCGACGGTCGATAACTCTTGAGGAGGTCCAGAGTCAAATGAAGACGAGTGGTCTGTCCGATGACAGTGGGTAAAGTGGCTGTCAACCGAAGAAGAGAAAGACATACATGAAGGTGCTGAACGTTGGTCAGCGTAAAACGTTCGATTGAAGAGAACATCTTGTCAAGGAAGCGAAGCTGCCGCGCAGTCAAAGATCGCTTGCGCCCAACCGCCGCTTCGGCGATCCAAGGCATCGCGTCTAAAATCTGTTGGCGCCAGTACCACAGAAGATTCAAGCTCTCCGTATCAGCCTCGGTGATTAGACTAGGACGAGGAACCTCCAGATACTCCCTCTCCTCGCAATGGACCTGTGGTTCCCGGAAAGTAATGACGAACAAGCTGAGCAGCGTGGCACGCTGGGGCGGCTTCATGTCGTACTCGCTCCATAAATCTTCATCCTCCCACTCGCATCGCGTAAAGGCAAGCGCACGAAGGATGGCGCTGCTCTCGCGGACGGAATTTACGACGAGGCGGAGTTTCTGAAGATTGGGGACCAGTTGGCTCCCTTCGGAGAAGTATATAAGATTGGTCAGGTCGTCGATGGGGGGCAAGCAGATGTCTAGTTCCCGCAGGTGCGGTACAATTTGGAGAAGCGACGTCAATTGGCCGGGTTTGGTGAATTCGGTGTGGAAAGTCAATTTCTGGAGGGGGCTCGGAGACGGAGATCGGGATAGCATAAGGGTAAGGGGTAACACGGGATTGCCAACATGGTCCTTGATAGTTATTTCTTTCACATTCGGGAGAACCAAGTGCTCGAAGAAACCGCGATGAGAGAGAAAAAAGAAGGTGATGTCGAGTTTGTCGAGGTCGTTCAATGTCATAAGAGTCTCGTTTGTTGAATTAAGCGCCCGCCATGTCGTGCGAAACTCCTTGACGGACGTCAGGTCCGCTATCACATCGCCATGCCCTCCTTGAGAGTCCTCGTAGTGGGTCAACTGTGCCCAGGGAAGGACGAATGACACGGGGTGTTCGCTGCAAATACACACCTTGCGGAGGCGCGGCGCAGATTGGAACATCTCATAAACCATGCCTTCCGTGGTGCCGCAATCAGCGCCCATCGTCAGCTTCAGGGTCTCCAAGCACGCCAGGCGTCCTCGTACTCCCTGCAACGTGCTGATCACGCCCACAGGAGCGTGCATTACAGCTGTCCGCCATCGATTGGAATGGCGTACAAGGGTGTCCAGTGCGGGGTGCCTGGAGTCAGAGACGGCAATCCGGACGTCAAGCAGGGCTTTTTCTGAGCGAGCGAGGATGGTGGAGAGTGTGGAGAGGAAGGATTTGGAACGCGAGGTCTTGCGCCGAAGGTCGAGGGATATGTGGGCCCAGAGTGAGGGTGTGGATAGGGAAACGGTCCGCCAAGGACGGCATACTTGGGCTACGGCTGGCAGTTGTGGACTTGGATCGGTTGCGTAGATGAGGATGAGCTGCAGCACCTCAGACGACATATCCGTTAACTGGAAGCTCGAGGTCTCTCGAAGGGCTGGAGACTGGGCATCTTGTCCTGGCACCTTCAGGCTTGAAGGCGACGCCTCCAACCGCGACATATTTGAGGCTGCGCGTGAACTGGAATGAAGACGACCGAGAAAAAAATGGGATATTTTCTGCAAAAAATTCTTTGACAAACTGGACAGCTGAACAGGCATATTTTGAGTAAGCAGCAGCGGCACATCCAGAAAGTAGCGACTCACTCGCGAAGAAAGCCGTTTAATGGGAGGCATTGTGGGCGATATTGGTGAAGGCCTCAACCAGAAAATTAGAGAGAGCACGAGCGGAATTAAATATATCGGTGTCCGTGAGGCAAGGGTAGAGTCCCTGATATCGGCCTCGCAGTTATAAGTATAGAACGCCGGGATGCCCTCGCGGCTGTGGTGAGCGCATTTTCGTTAGGCGTTTGAACCCTCAGCCAAGAGAACCCGTCCATGTCGGATTCGTGGATCGGGGAACATCAACCGCACGAGTTAGCCGTTCTGCAATTTTGAAGAGCAACCGCGTTGGAGGAAAGAGTTCGCGGATATAGACAACCTAACTGCAGGTCGGACTCGGAACCAGCACATCGCATATGGATTTTGGAGGAATTCTGTTGCCTTTCATATCCGGCGGGATAATAGAGACAGATACCTCGTACTTCGTCTGTCAGAAACACAATGAGACGGAAAGCAGATGAAGGAAATTGAACTTGGTGGCCAACTTCGAACGCGGTGCTGGGCGAGGGATTTGACATCAATTAGTCAGACAGGAGGCTATCACCGAACCTTTCCCATGAGCCAAGTAGGGCAAGATAATTCAAGCTCTTGAACAAATTTCTAATCTCACTGCAGCTGGTTTCTCCTTTCATCCAAAGAGTCGAACAGAAGAATGGCCAGAGGAAACGGAAGAGGGCGCGGTTTTCGTGGCGGTCGTGCTGTACCGAGTCCTCGCGGAAGAGGTCGAGGAGGGCCCCGAGGAGGCGCCATTGGCCCAAGTTTTATGCAAGAAGAGCTGGATTTCACACTGAGGATGTTCGCGGACGGTGCGTAACGTCTCGGAGGCAGTGGTTGGGATTTCAACGTGTTTGTAGCTCCTCCATCCAGAGGAAATATTACGCCACGGGGACGCGGCAGAGGAGGACGAGGAGGCACGATGTCTGGTCCGAATTCTGGGACGAACACACCTAACAGAGGTCGCGGACGCGGAGGATATGGTTTTTCTGGCAATCGTGGCGCGAGAGGTCGCGATGGTATCGGTGCATCTCCGCGAGGGGGTCGAGGTCGTGGGGCACCTATGCCTATGCCAATGCATCGGCAGCCAAACACAACGCTTTCCGGTCTTTTAAATCAAGAGAGGCCTCTTCTGCGTCCGATTGTGTTCGTGCCATCGGTCCTCACGCGGGTTTTATTCCAGGAGGATGATTCGGAGTTGCTCAAACCCGGTGTCGAGGATGTGGGTACGTCGTCCGTCCTTTGCTAACATTTCACGGTGCTGATTACAGACAGATGATACGGAGAGAAGCCATGTTCCAACTGCGGACAGCGTCTCTCGTGTTTTTAGTGGAGGCGATCTTCCTCTCGTGGAGTCCGATTCAGATGAGGACGAAGATGCAGAAGAAATAGAGGAAGTCGATTTCAACGAGGTTGGAAAGCTATTTGACGATTCAGCCCAGACGAAGACGACGATTGTACGGAAGAGCAAACTATCGGAGGCGACGACGGTTGTGGAGCACCAATTTACTGGATTTTATGTCGACACTCCGCCTGCGGTGGCGGCCAATGCAGCGGCACAGACCAACGTGGATGACCTCGCAAAAATGGTGGAGGAGACCTTATCGGCCACAGACGAACCAAACGACATTGCGATGGCAGATGAACCCGCTCCTTCCCATGAAAACCTCTTCTTCATCGATACGGCGCCAACACCTATCCCGACCGAACTGGCGCCTACAGGCCATAGTCCACCGACCGTGCTTCTGGATGACGACGACGATATTATCGTCTACGTCGCCCCCCATCCCCGAAACACTACCCACGAGACCAAAGAAGACACTCCAGAGGCCACAACCGGTCCTCAACCTGATACATCCCATTTCTCTCCATATGCCCGTCCAGGAGCCCTACCATCCCAACCCGAAGCTGCGTCATCGTCTTCAGCCAACCCTCCACCTCCACCGCCTATTCCTGAACCACCATCCCTATCCTCGATCGCATTTTCCTTTTCCAAAACCGCTACCCCTGCTCGCCTAGCTACCCCACCTATATCCACTCCTCGCCAGGCGAAGATTTGGAAACGCAAACGCGAGCGAGGGTTTGCGAGAAAGAAGAAGGGCAAGTTGACGTCTTTTGGTGCATTTGGTGCCATGCGAGAGGAGGCTCTGTTGCACAATCGTGACCCACGACGGGCTGAGCGGAGGAAAGGCGACTCGGATTTAGAGTGGGGCGATACCGACGACGATGAGACTGCTGACGACGTGGAGGAGGTGTTCGCCTCTCTTCGTGACGTGAATGGCGACGCGAAGGTCGATACGAAGGGCAAGGGCAAGGCGAGAGACGACAACAGTTCTTTGAAGAATGCGGAGGAGGATGTACATGGTATGGATATCGATCCTGATATGCAGATGGATCTTACGGCGATGAAGAGTTTCGTGGGTGGTTTATTAGGCTCCAGTGCGGGGCAGCATACAACGATGGCCGATATCGTTGATGCAGCAGTCATGCAGATAGAAGACGAGGATAATGCCAATGAAGAGGAGCGCGGGTCGAGTGGAGAGGAGGAAGAAAAGGAAGAAGACCTGATGAAGGCTGAGGAGGACATGATCATCGCAGAGGCATTGGAGTTCAGTGATGAAGATGAGGATGAGGACGAGGACGAGGAGGACGAAGACCAGACACCTCGGACAAGCTTTCAAGCACGACTAGAGCGCCTGAGGGAGAAGGCGAGGAGCAAGAAGCCAGAGGACGAATCATTCGACTATTACATGGATGACGACAGCGAGGAAGACTCAGACGACGGTTGGCCTGATTTTTCAGATCAAGCACGAACGGCCGCGGAGAGGGACGAGGCGTTCATCCAGGAGATTCAGGTCCATTATTTCAACTCCCTAATATTCGTCTCTCGGTTCTCTGATACTCTTCTTTGCTCCAGGACATGTTGGACGATAACGCAGACATCCTCGAAGGAAGAAATAGGAAAGAGAGGAAGAAGCTGTTTATGTCTGTACGCAATGGAGCCTTTGATGACGAAGGTTCCAGTCCAGCAAGTATGTACTCAGCTTCTGGACGACTTTTTTCTTGCTTATTGGATCCTAGAACGGAGCAAAGACAAGGGAAAAGACCTTCCACCTGGTCTACGTGCCCAATGGGAGAAGGATCGACAAAAGAAGGCAGAATACAAGAAAGCACGCGAACTTGCCCGTCTCGAAGCCGCTGCCGACCCTCTCAGCAAGAAGAAGGGCGGCAAGAAAGGCCGCAAGGCCATGCAGGCAGCAGCCGCCCTCGACCCAACGATCACAGTCATACCCAACCGCATCATCGACATGACGACTCTCGTGCAGCAGATTCAGCGGTTCATCGCAGACATTGGTGGTCCGAAGGAGATGGCCCTACCTCCCACCAACAAGGAGACACGGAAGAATATCCATGAGATGGCCATTGCGTTCAATTTGAAGAGTATTAGCAAAGGCAAAGGCGATGCAAGGTACACGACGTTGACGAAGACGACTAGGTCGGGCTTCGGTGTGAACGAGTCAAAGGTAGCGAAGATTGTGAGGAGGAGTGGGGGTATGGGTGCTCGTGGCGATTCATTCATTTACGACAAGAAAGGGAGGAGTGGTGGTGGTCCGAAAATGCCTCGTCATCGAGATGGAGACGAGGTTGGCGGGGTAAGTATTTGCTCTTTTTCTTTTCGTTTCCATTCTAACAGTTGTGTTCAGACTGCACCGAAGCTCAACGAGTCAAATATTGGTTTCCGGATGCTTGCTATGATGGGTTGGGCAGAGGGTATTCGTATCGGAGGTGCAACAGGCGGCCTGGATGCTCCTCTGACTGCCATTATCAAGAATTCGAAATTGGGATTGGGCGCAACGAAGTGATATCTGCTTGGACCTTGTGGTGTCCTCGCTTCCTTGCTCATGTATGGAGCATGTAACACTTCCACAAGCAACACGTGTTCTGTTGGCTGGCCCAAAACCAACGAGGCAACATCTGCTCGAGGCATATCGTATAAGACATTGTCATCGACCCGTTCAACATGTCTCCACTCGTAAAACGTTTCACTTGGTGAATCATTTAGGATTCTCTTGTAGTCTAAGTTTGGGATTATTACGGGGACCTTCATCTTCACCGTTGTTATCCCGGTCACAGCAATCCTCTTCCTCGTCCTCCTGCTTCCAACGATTAAAGCGGTCCTTTGTCGATGTTTTTGCCGTCACTAACTGATGACAATCGCGATATTAGCTTGTTTTATCCTGCTTAATGAATGTAAGTCCGAGAAACATGGAGAGGTTGGAGGGCGACACACTGTGTTTGCGACGAACCAGACGTATTAGACGCAAGATACTCTTGCGATTCTTGTTCCAAGACCGTGCAATGATTTAGGTACCAGCCTTAGTTCTTAGAAGTTGTCGAGGGAGATAGATCCGATATCCATTGATGTGCCTATAAATCGCCATACCATCTAAGACCTTCATCTTTAAGGTGCGGGGCCAACGAAAATGCACAGATAAACCACCGCTGCGACGACTCTCTGAACAATCCATCTGTAGGGCAATCAGACACGAATCAGAAGGGCGGCGGGTAGAAATGCTTACGTTGTCTAGCAAACAATACGCTCTCCGCGAACGTCCATATGTTCATCCCGCCGCTGGCACTGCTCTCCCAGTCTTGCAAGACGGAGCCTGTGGGATTATCCTCCAGCAGCACCAAACGTTCGTCATCGATATCCGTGAAGATGCTGGAAAATTTATCTGGATCGTTCCTTTCTAAATCATACCAATCCTCCCCCGCTTTGAAGACAACCAGCAGCTCGACGTGCTGACATTCCGAAAGGAGGCCCACGATGACTTCGTTTTCGACAGGACAATTCACTGCGAGGTGCGTGAGCTTCGGAAGCAAGGTTACATTCTTCCAGACACGCCAAGGTTGCCCTTTCCAGCCAACAGCATCGAGGTGGGTGACTCTTGAGAAGGCAGGTCCGGTGAAGTCATCAAGGTCGAGGCTCGCAAGATCCACAGACAATCGGAGAGGGCAGAGACGGTGAATATAGTGGATGAATTTCTTGAGCGGTAATTCCGACCAGATGCATAAATCGACAACGTTCGGACTTGCTTCAAAGATTTGACAAATCTCTTCCTCTTTGAGAGGGCCACCAACAAGCAGATGCCGGGCGAAAGGACAGACGGAATCCAGCGGGGTATTTCCAGATGAAGGCGGCACATTCCTGGTGGGTAGAGTTTCATGATCCACAAACTGGACGATAATTCTGTACAACATTGGGCGGACCCTAGCAGCAGAAATCAGCCTTCATAAATCGAAATGTAACCAATTCTCACCATTCGTACACCCGTCGCGCTACCAGCAATAATTTTGGTACATAACCTCGTCCATACTCGTAAACGACAGTTTCGAAAATCAACCGCTCCAACTCTGGCGGTAGAGAAATGGAGAAGCTGGGAGCTATTTCCTGTGTCATGACACATAAATCCAGATTCGGAAGGCGTTTCTAATGCACCGGAATTTGTTAGAATATCATAAGTAGTGGTCGTAGCGATTCGAAAGGGGTTGCTGTTGCTCTATGAAATCGCCTCCCTACTATGCAAGGGTTATTTTCAGTCTCCGACGCGGCGCGTGACTGACACTTGACGCGCACGGCGCAAGAACTTCTCAGCTTTCACTCTCAACATCTTCACTTCCCCTGGCTTTTAAATGTGTTTTGAGTATAGTACGACGCGTCGAAGGTCCAGCAAACAAAATGAGCATATCAAGGCGCTTCAGATTGCCCGTGCCCGTGCAGGCGGTGGTCAAACTTCCTCAGAAGGTAGGGAAAAATCCTTGGAACGCGGAATTGGCCTTATTCTTTTCAGTTACCAGACAGAAAAGTTTCTCAGTAGTATTGCCGCCAGACGTGCAGTGCCGAATACTGGAATTGGTCGTTCATAACCATGGTAGAAAATACGGACCCAAATTGCTGCTCGTATCACGCATTGCATACGAATGGTGAGTCTGAGGGACCTAGTAAGTTGCTGTATCTGACATTATATGCGCAGAATTCGGCCCATGCTATACAGGGTCATCGTCCAATTCGTGAATCCGCATTTCGAGTCCCCTACCACCTACCACCCTCTTCTGTGGACGTGAAGTTAGAAGACCTATTCGCCGACCATCCTTGTTGGAGGCTCGTGAAATGCGGAGGAGGTCAACTGAATCCTGGAGGCGAGCCCAAATGTCTTCGACTTGGCCATCTGGAATGAGCAGTCTCCGTCGATTTCTACCACACCTGCGACGCCTCAGCCCCCGCTAGCTCTCCACCAATATCGACTCTATGGACCCGGGAGACTTCCAAGGTCCTTCTTTCTCGAATCTCACTCACTTAGACGTTGTCGGGCGGAACGACGAGCCCTGGAGTACTTGGAAGCAACTCGTAACCCTCCCAAAGCTTACCCATCTGTCGGTTAATTGCCCAATCGCCTACCAAGTCGTACTCGACCTTTCGGAGTGCAAGCACCTACGGCTACTGATCATGCTCATTAGGGGGAGTGATTGGTTGGAAACGAAATATCTACAGCCCGATGCGTATGAAAACGCCTACAAGACGATCGACGACTATCGTCTGGTGTTGTTGGATGATACTCCCGCTGGAGACGCCTCGCGAGATTTCATCAACGGTGCGCGTGGGGAGATGAACATGTGGACGTTTGCGGAGAAGATCTCCCTTGCTCGGAAACGTATGTTTTCCCAATGCCTCCCTCTACCGACTTCAATTGACTTGTTCTGCAGATAAGATCTTCAGCGATTGCTCACAGAGGTCGTTTTCAGTGAAAGCCTGGGATGTAGCGCAGATCGTGTTGGGGAGAGACTGGCCTTAGCGCGGTGGAACGTGGATGGCAACTTGAGTCGAACCTGCTCTTTTTCACGCCCTCGCTGCTCTCGTAGCTAAGCCTCCGTTCTAGGTATTTAATTCATCATTCAGCTGTTGGCCCCTCCGAACGACTGAATTTCCGTGCTAGTATTCTTACACAGCGAAACTCTGTACTAGTACTATATTTCTGTTCGTCCAACATCAAGTTTTTATTACATGATGTTGCGGTCCGCTGTGCACCGTCTGGGAAACTATTCTGTGAGTCACTCCAGCTCGTACACAACTTGCACACAACGTCAACATTCTCACTTACCTGCAAACTCGGAAGATATCCATCTTCTCCACTTTTGTCAAGGAAAAACAACACGCTGGAGAGTATTCAGGAGTGCAGTTCCTTTTCTATCTCTCCCAGGCTGCCTCCCGAGCTAGAACGGGATATCTTCGAGATCGCTGCCTGCCAAGACCTGGGTTGTTCATATCAGCTCCTGTTCGTCGCAAAGAGGGTTTACCAATGGTAAGAGGAATGTTCTTCTCGTCTTGAGGATCAATAATCCCCTTCGGCTCTATGCTAGGATCGAGCCAATGGTTTACAGGGTGCTATTGAGGTTCACCAGAAACAATAATCATGTGTTCATTCCACCACGGCAAACATATCCACTTCTAGAACAATATGAAGCCAACCAAGAACCTTCCTCTCGTCTAAAACAGGTCTCTTCCTACACCACTCATCTTTTGCTTCACGATGTACATGCTGATGTCGCCACCGAAATGCTCAAGCTGTGCAGCAACGTGCAGGACCTTGCCCTCTGGGCCACGCGAGAGCCGTACCGACAATTGGCACCCACATTGACGGCGCTCAGACTCCAGCGGCTCTCCGTAAGCCTCTACATACTTCTTTCTCAAGACAACGGTTTTCAGTTCGATCCCGCACTGTTTCCGCACTTGACACACATGCAGATCGTTGACGCTGATGCAAAACACGGGGGTAGAGTTTGGAGCAAACTCCATCTGCTACCCCGCCTTTCTCACTTGGCATTGACTCCGGAACTCTACCCTGAGCAGTCCGACATCAGGAGTTTCGTCGACACCCTACTCCGCGAGTCTTCAACTCTAAGAGCCTTGATCATTTGCCCGCCATTACCGGACGACCTCATATTTGAGGACCCTCGTGTGGTGGTCTTTGACACTGTTGAAACGGGGAATGTTGTCGACTGGGAGTATGGAGCTCGTTGTGGGCAGGATCGTTGGACCGTAGAAAACTGAAATTGCAAGGTGCTGAACTCCATTCTCATCATCGTCGGTGACGCGATAAAGTTGTGTTTTTTTGGGATTGACGCAGAGCACCAATGCTGAATCTGCACCAAGCAGGACATATTTTCAGCAAAGTAACACAAAATATGCAGGACGATGAATTAAATGGCAAAAATTAATCCTTCTCCAGCTCCTCAAATCATCCTTTCTGGGGAAATATCGAGGAATGGAGGTCATATCGACGGTAGCACCTGGTATCCTTCGCCGATACTAAGACCCCTTACTTGCCATATAGTTTCGACACAAATAGAACCCAATTTTGAGTTGTTGTTTGTCGTATGGCAGAAATAGAGTAGAGCCTTCCGGGTCGGAATGCACTTAAAATTTGCAACAATGAGGGCTCGCTTCATAATGTAATGTCACTGATACCCTTGACTAGTATGATTTCTTTGTCTTAAACATTGTTGGATGTGTCCCTTCTTATCTTGCACTTTTGATACGTGCCAAGACCGCCGCGGCCCGCGACGTCCGTTTATACGGCGTTCAACCACTTGCAACAGTCCATCATCTCGACCATTGAACATGGTCAACATGTCAGTGACCATTGACGACCGCGGTTCCACCTCAAGTTCTCCCAGACTACCTCTCGAGCTTGAACGAGACATCTTCGAGATCGCAGCCTATCAAGACCTGGGTAGTGCATATCAACTTCTATTCGTCGCAAAGAGGGTTTACCAATGGTAAGAGGAATGTTTGTCCCATTTTGATAATCAATAACTCCCTTTGACTCTATGCTAGGATTGAGCCGATGGTTTACAGAGTATTGCTGAGGTTCACCACAAAACCCACTCGACTTCGTAGTTCATTGCGATCATGTCCACTTCTGGACCAATGTCAAACCGACCAAGAGCCTTCCCCTCGTCTCAAACAGGTCTCTTCCTACACCACCCACCTTATGGTCCAAGATGTGCATGCGAATGTCGCGAACGAAATCCTCAAGCTGCACAGCAGGGTGCAAGACCTCGCCCTCTGGGCCATTTCGGGGTCTCACCGACAGCTGGCACACACTTTAACGACGCTCAGACTCCAGCGGCTCTCAACGAGCCTCGACAAGCTTCTCCTGCAAGACGATGGCCTCCAGTTTGATCCGACACTTTTTCCATACTTGACACACCTGGACATTGTCGACGCTGGGGAATATAGAGACAGAGTCTTTAGCAAACTACACCTGCTCCCTCGCCTTTCCCACTTTGCCTGGAGTACAGTGTTCTTCGTTATATCATCGGATATCGAGGAAGCCATCAAGACCCTCCTCCGCGACTCATTGACGCTAAAACTCTTGATACTTTGCCCTACCATGCAATTCTGCTTTGAACGTAAGCCTCTTGAGGACCCTCGTGTGGTGCTCTTTGACTCTGCTAGGATTTTAATCGAGGACTGGGAACATGGAGCTCGTGGTGGGCGAGACCTTTGGGTTATAGCAGACGACATGCAGTGCGGGCGACAATTTTTTGAAAACACAAGCCAGTGAAACCAATTACTACACCCCTTGAGGTAAATGTCTTTGTAGAACAATATCTTGTGCACAAAACTGTTTCAAGATAATTGTGATCGCCTCTGTACTTGTCCTTTTAGTATGCTCTACGACTTCTGCTTACTTGCGATCCGCCGCGACCGATGCGCCAATTTCACGAGTCGCCGACATTCTCAGGCTTGGACTCTGCCATCCATCGTCTCGCCCGTTGAAGACGTCTGAAGACCACCATGTCAGAGACCATTCAAGCCAATAGCTCCACCTCAACTTCTCCCAGAGTACCTCCCGAACTTGAGCGAGAGATTTCAAAATCGCTGCCTATCAGGACCTAGGTACAGCATATCAGCTGTTGTTCCTTGAAAAGAGGGTCCACCAATGGTAAGAGGAATGCCCTTTGTCCCAAAACTCCGGAATCTTCGCCTCTGCATCAACAGCACCATTACAGAGGGCTCGAGTTATCGAGACCCCATATGCCATTTGGCCGTCGCCCGATGTGAATCCTTGGACCAGACTCTCACTAATCCACGACAATCTCCCCAGAATATTAAAGGCATGGATTCGCTTGTTTTATTTTTTCCTACTGCGGAACACACGCCCCGACAGGCAGCCCGCGCGATGCTCCAGGAAGATCTCCCCAATGAGGAACTGAACAAAAATATAGTGAATATAATGGAGGCTTGGTGGGCAAACATATGCGATGTTGTCCCATGGTTATTCGCCTTATCATATTACACAAACAACGGGGGGAGGAATTGGATCAGCTCTTCTTGACAATCGAGAGCTGTGACGTGCCGTCGAGCGTGTATCTTCGTGTACGTATTCGTTCATACATATGAATTGAGCGCCTCTGACATCCCAGGCGATGAGCGTTACCACCTCCGCTCTCGAGCCTTCGGTATTCTCGAGAAATGACACCAAATACTAGACATAGAGAATTCAAGTCAATATATTGACATACATTTGCTCGGACGACAGTAAGCTTGGGCACTCATATTGGATTTTTGAATTCCCACCCATGTCGCAATACAGGATGCTACCGGACCCCATAGTAATTGCCCTTATCTACACTTGCAATTTTCAGGGGGACTCGTACACAGCAAGTGCCGGAACTCCCGGGCCGTGAATATGTGTGGCGTATCTCTCACAGGCCTACCGCCACCCACGAGATTCATCGATGTCCTATGTTAGAGTATCTTGGGAATGTCGTAGGATTCCAAACAGGTGGCAGGCTGGCAGTGCATCCGCAAAACACCTGCAGGGATCCCCCAGGCCATCATTTGTGGGATTCTGGGATTCCGCATCCTACTAGCATTTACAAATATGCAGTTTACCCCGCCTTGTACCGTCGGCATGCCCATGAAGTGAAACGGCAGAAGAAACCGTTCTGTTAACGCCCATAGGAACACCCGAAGGTGCAAATGTTCACATTCTCCGACAGTACTTGTGAACGCCAATCCCCCACCTGACAGGTCCTCTCGTGATGTAGGAACAAGGAAAAGCAAGATCCAGTTCACAGTAACCGCCAAAGACTTGAAGCGCCTAGACAACAAATTCTGGATGGACGCCGCTCAACTGACCATTGTCCCAAGAACTTAGATAACGACAAGCCTCGAGGACGACGTCCAGGTCGTCATGTGATAGACAGATCACCTATCATAATCGAGTGCGTGCTGGCGCTTTGAGCGCCGTCAGATCTGACAGTACGGAGCTTTGAATGCACTAGTGTGACCCCCATGCAATCGCATCGGAGAACAGTGGGGTGCAACAGCTGCTGGAAATTTTAATTTTGGGGGGAGTTCCTGTGAAGAGAAGTGGACCTGGTCATTTGACCGAGGACAGGATCTCATGATGAGGTAGACTTCATTTAGAGGAGAATTGTATGGGGTAATATGTCAAGACAAATCACTTCGCATGAACACAGAGCAGACACGTTTTCGGAGGCCTGTTAGACGCCGAACTGATTCCGATTCTCGACAGCCTTGACCGGCCCAGAGAAACCCGGAATACAGAAAGTCGACAGTAAACTGTTTGTCAGTGAATGTCGGAAGATAAATAAGCCTGAAGGGTAAGGTTTTGATTCAGAGGTCGAGCACGAGGATGATGGGTGGTGTGTTCATTAGGGAATACGGCTTTCTCCCCGTTCAGATGACAAAACCGTGGAAGAAGATCTCGTAACCCGGGATTCCATGGGACAGAAGAATCGAATCGAGGTGGGTGCCTTAAGCTTTGCGTAAGCCATGGTGCAGCTTGTAATGGTCAGGCGGAAGTTGGCAAAGGGCTGACTAGTAGCCCAAGAGATCGCAGTCTTGGTAATATACGTTCATTCGTCACGCTTGAAGTCATTCAGGTATTGTCAGTGGTGTGAGATCCTTGTAAGTGAACACAGGCGCAGCTAGGATAGATCCAAGGAGCTGGCATTGCAAAGCGGCATCTAGGGTGATATAACGAGGAGCAGCGTCTGCGAGAATAGTCGTCGAACGATGGGGTGGATGGCATCATCGATTATCTTTATCCTCGCCGTAGACATCAGAATCCATGAGCTTTATTTCCCTCCATTGTGGACCGACAGTCATCCAAAGCCACGAGGCAGGGTGCATCTCTTTCGGAGCCAGAAACGATAGAAAGGAGAAAACAATTGGAATAGCCGCAAGAGGACAGACGCGCGTGTATCGATCAACTGGATTTTCATGAAGCCCATCCCGTTATATGCCATCCTCGTAATTTCGCGAAGCCTACAAATGAAATCGGGAGACATTAATGAATCAAGATAATCGATTGCGGGATAAACTCGTTGTCCTCGAGATATCTGTCCGTTCAGCTTGACGCTTGATATCTGTGTGTCCATCTCCTGTGATCTGTGAGATTGCGGCGTGAAAACACAAAGAAAACCCGGGATGACTAGAGATCGCTGACAGAACCTCCGAAGCTGTGGGGTACCCCAGAACATGGTGAGCCCCAAGTCAAGGAATCAAGGACCGAATACGATCACATAGGTATCGACAGCTGAAGGTAACTTTATCAAAGTGTACGAGGTCCGAAGCATCGCCGTGTGAGACGACGTCACGACGGATTCCGCGAAGTGTCGTCAAGATTGGCAGGAAGTAAACTTGCTTTTTCTCCAAGGTATCTTCGTCCACATGAAGGGATCAGAGGCTTTGGATACCAGAAGAACCGTGGATTATACCGACACTGCGAATACTCGGTTGTATCACAGTGTGATGCCTGGAACTTCATGATCCCCGCCGTCCTATGGGTCCAGGATTCAAGGTCCGGGATCCGGCAAGCGATTCCACTAACCTTTCGATGGCAACAAGAACCTTTCTCAAAATTATCGCAAGAGCGCATCGTCCTGGGAGAAACGTTATTTGGCCTCAAGGCGACCTTCGACCTTCCAAATGACTCGAGGGCCGAAGAAATGACGCACAACTGACATCATTGCGCGTAGTTAGGTCGTCGTCTTCACGGAAAGCTTGTCGGCCCGCCAGAGAGGTGGGAGTACTCCATGGCAATCAACGCCTGTCCTTGACCCGCCTTTGCGACTGAGCCCTGGGACGCGGACATTGGTGCCGACCTTTCGACCAAGGTCGCCCAAGCCGATCCTCGACGGAAGCGGAGAAGAACAACGAAGATAGCTGAGGTCGTCCAAGGTCCGAGAAGCTGTGAGATCATATCAAGAGCCTTGTTCTATATCGCGACCGATTGGCATACACGACTCCGGGGAGGACTGGTGGAAGAAGTTCTTCCAGAAATTTTGCAGGCCTGCTTGTAGTAATCGTACGATATCCTCCAGCTTCGCAGAGACATGCAGTAGACAGCAGAAAGGACGATCGTTCCACAGGGAAAGAGAATAACGGCAACGAGAGATGCATGTCCGACCAAGACACTTGCGTTTCGTCTTCGTTAAACGTGTTTGAAAGAGATAGGGCAGTGGCAAGACAAAAGTTCCGGCAGAGTTGCAAACACGATCAACAAATGTCGTGGCAGCAGCTGAGTGGCGATAAGACAGAACATACATAACTTTGAACGCATGCTCGACAAGGTAGTCCAATGTCCTGCAGGAGGCTTTATAAGTGAGAAAAGACGACGGTCTGGGAGCCTTTCTTACCATGAGAAATTCTTCTGGCCAGATAGAAGGGTAACCGCGCCTGAGAAACGACCAATGAGCTATGAAAGTCGTAGACAAAAAATGGGAAGGAAGGAGTTCGACCTCCGCCAATTCTCCGCCGCCGACCGGAGTTTGCCGACGAGGCGCGTGAATAGGGGCTGACGCGTGCGCCACTCAGAATGCTAATTGCTTACGCTTGAGCTTGGGATGTTTCCTAAATATCATTATTCACTGACGTTAATCCCTGCTCAATGGTTTACAGACTCACCCAAGCATCTCGTTAAACTTGAGCCAGCGTCACGCCCGTCTATGTTTACAACCCGCGCCCATCTTGCGTTAGAACGAAGCTAATACAGCCGCTGAAAAATTTCTGAGAAACTAGGTCGAGAAGGACTTCTTTCTCAAGCACCATCACAATTGTCGCGGTTCTTCAATCTAATCTTGACTCTATCCATTTGCGTGCACATCTGAAAAGGACAAGTTGTTCAGGTTCTCGACGCCTCTATACATACTCTATCGGCGCTGAAGAGGACATCAAGCGCGAGCATCGTGGAACGCAGATACGTGGCTCGTCGCCCGCTTTAACTTCATCACAGATAGGACCGCATCGAATGCTCCTCTTTCGAGCATCGCAACTAGAGCAGCTGTCAGGAGATTTACATAGAGTATGTACGGCATGCCGCCGGGCCACAGAACATATATTGAACGGAGGGAATCCCAACAAGATCGCTGGTCCATCCAGTGCAATGAAACCCGGTAGTTGGCGCAATTCGAAGTACACCTCGATGTGTTCCCAGTGAGCGGGCTTCGCGAAGTGTGGAAAATGGAACCGGACCGTTCAATATCACCGTCCTTGTACTCGGAGACTTCGAACACGATATGTTTGGTGGACTGTCAGGAAGATGGGGGCTAGTAGCACGAGCCTCACAGGACCGTTATCAGCGCTCTACAGGCGTTCAAAGTGGGGCCTTTGTCTGTGTCTAAATTGCAATCTTGAAAGGAGGGGTCAAGGAGGAGTCGCCGGGCCTCTCTCCTTCCGTTCTGGTCAAAGGAGGGGACAGGGGAAGACACGGTGGACAATTAAAAGCGGGGTGCAATATTTACTGAGTACAATGAGAAGGGATTGGCACGGAAAGTTGGTGCGATCGCAGACTCTCCCATACGCCACAAGAATCGAAAGCCTTCGGTATCCTGGAACTCTCGACGCGAAGTGTTGAACACTTGTCTCAACGGCAAATTTCGCGCAGTGGATAACATGTCCACAGACCAAGGTACCACCAGCGCCTATATGCCTCCCTCCCTCGAGCTCGTCGTGTTCCAGCATATAGCGAATTAACCTCCTGATAAGACTACTCCAAAATTTCCCAATCTCGCTTATGACGATCCTCTGCTAATTGTACTCTATCTTGTAACGAATCCAATATGACAGTGAAACATGCATCCGAGAAGTCTCCCTCCTCACAACATGCTCATGCTCGCACCCTAGAAGCTCACACACCCTAGAATGCGCACGAACGCTCCATAATTATCAATTTCCCTTATTCTGCAATTGCCTGTAATTAGCCGTCCTCTCGGATTCTGCAGCGGCCATTGTCTTCTTCGAAATGTGCACATTTATGGACTGTTATCAATTCGTTTGCGGGTCAGAAACGGCTGCAGGTCAGAACGAAAAAGGGAACGCACCCCAGAATGGACCCTGCACAGCTCGCTCAAGGCTCAAGCCTTTTGTTTGCCAATATCAAGACTTCACACAGCAGGGCTATAAGGGACGGGCAGGGACTTGGCCATGGGAGGAATTTAAACTACCAGGAGGAGGAATAAATTCGGTAAGTTGGGGCACTTACGCAGCGTAGTGAGTGATCACACGATAGTCGTGTGGTCGTGCACCGAGATCGCGGGGTGCCTTTTGGCCGTCCTAATGACGTGTACGTGTACGCGTACGGGCATTTCTGACACCGCGCGCCCGTGTACTTGAAAATAACCGGGCTGGGATGGCCTTTGGCCTAGGCCGGTGTCCTAAAAAGCATTTATACTAAACAGTCCGAGTTATTCAGTTCTCGAGGTCTCGATTTCTCCTCCTATCGCATGCGAGATGAATGTCAGTCATGAGCGGGAGTGTGGAGGAGAAGCTCCTCCGAGTCGCGCCAAGTCCGAGACCTGCGACGACGACGACTACTCGTGCTAGCGCTCGCTTCACAGGATTATACTACTACTCTTGCTCCCAAAAAGATAGTGTGGCGCACACTATCTCATAAGCTTCATACCACCTGTCATTCGTCTAATTGAAAGGTCCACAACTCACCGTCTCTAATAATCGAACCTTCATTCTTTATTCGTTTCAGACAAAATTCTACCCATGAAGTTTCAACGACGACGCTACTGAGCGTACGAGGAGCGTACGTCCCCAGACCCCTCGAGATAAGTCCGAAAGCTTCGACAGCTTCGACTTGTGCGTATGCTCGCTCCATACTGCGTCCAAAAAAGATAGTGTGGCGCACTCATCCTTACTGCCATTCTTCATTCCGCCTGTCCGTCAGTCATACTTGAAATGTCCACGATCCTTCCCTACACACTTCGGCATCTAGGCGTGCTCGCTCCATATTACATTCCGTGCATCCAAGAAAGAAAAGTAGTGCGGCGCACTCGTAGTCCAACAATCCTTACCAAAAATCCTAACGTTTGATGTTGGTCTGACAAATTCATTCTTTATCCAATTCCATTCAGATCCAGACGAACCATATAAACAAGTAAGTACACGTACAAAACGATTTCAACTTTCTTAAAATTCTACCTAAAGATTCAACGACTAAAGAGCAAGGAAGGGGGAGCGAACATAAAAAATTTGGTTTGTATAAGTTATAAATGACTCGACTCGGGACGAGGGAACGCATGCGTGTATGGGAGGGGCAGGGCAAACGAGTGTGATAGATAGGTCCATTAGATAGCGTCTATAGGTGATTTCGATTCCGAATTCGATTAAGTATGGCGCAGCGTACTGTGTGGGGTGGTTCTGGAATCTCGACTTGACTCGGTCGATGGTGCATAGGGCGGGGCGGGGCGTCGACGTCGCTCCGTGTTGAGAAGTCGAGGGTCGAG
>JANKHO010000553.1:0-19984 GCA_027627235.1 Agrocybe chaxingu | reverse complement strand
GTCAAAGACAGGGCTTTCACTTCAGGGACGGTACCATCACGGCGCATCAGACGGGGAAGAAGGCTGGACGGGATCGATTGATCATCCGGGACCCAGGCGGCGGTGACAAGGGAAAAGGGAGATGAACCGCACTGGATAGAAATCGGCATATATTTCTGAATAGCTAGGATAAACACGCACGTTTTCGGGCAGTCGGACTACCTTTCCTGGTGCTCCTGGGTCCCCGTAGAGGCGATCGCATTCCGCCTCAGAGCCCTCCTTGCATACAAGACGGATGTCTTGCGTCAGAGTACTCGGGTCGCACCCAATGATCTCCCAGCCACCAGCATTCGTGATGTCAGCGATAGAGTTTACACTACCGAACTAGATTCAAGACATCGCGTCAGAAGACGGTTCATCCTGATTCAACAAAACTGGGCCCACGATTTTAACAGTGCCGGAGGCTGAACCAGCTGCGGCGGGAAGGTCTGAAAGGTGATGAATACCATCAGCAGCAGAACGAGAGATGATAATTAAATGTACGGCGCACCATATTCGCAAGTCCCTTCAAAGCAGGGCTTGCTCCAGTCGTTAGCCGCATGTACAGCGGTTGAGACAGCAAAAAGAAGGAACAGGTTTTGGAAGGCCATTACGAAGGATACACCAGCGGACCACAGGAGAAAGAATGAAGTAGACCGACCCGGGTCAGATACGAAGGACGATCAGAAAGGAAGTGACGAAGAGAAGAACGAAAGAACGAAAGAGAGTGAGAACCGGGAAAAAGAAATTGTTGAAGAGATAGGCGCCAACCCCACGTCTGTTATATAACCTTGGACGGCGATTGCGACGATCCATTGTGCACACATGGGCATCCAAGTTGTGGACTTGCAGACATATCAAACACACCACGCAGAAGCGATGCGTTTTGTCGGCATGGCCTGAGATGGCCTGCCAGAAATGAGCGAACAGCACAGGTTATTCAATGATCGTCGTCGTCATTGTCGAGATCGACTCGACGACGACTGACGTCGGTCCCGGGGCTTGGCAAATACCTGACGACCTGCACAGATTTACACGGCTTTCCTCAACGGGAACCTTTTCTGACCTCTCATCATGACTGAAAACGCACCATATGGCCCTTCTCAGGCCTGTCTTTAGACGCCTACGCGATTCCTTCGAAAACCAGATAGAGCATCGTCCATCCTCACTGCCGTCCTCGTCCATCTGCCTTGAAGAAGCAACGACAATTAGATCATCTACCGCATCGTAAGAAACTGATATAGTCCCATAGGCTATACACAAATGTCATCGAGTTCGACACAGCCGTGAAGGACCATGAGGTGAAGGCGACATGGAAGGACGTCAAGCAGGATCAAGCTAAAGGACACTTTGATCCGCCGAGGAGGATACGGCTCCCACGATATTGATGTGCTCATCGGAGGCTGAATTCAAAGGTAAGACTTGAAATTTTGAAAGCTGAAAGAGACTTTGAAGTCAATCTAGCGGTCTGCCTCAGGTAGACTCTGGGCTGCTCTGGGTGGAGGCGATGGTGGCTACAAACCCCCGCTCACAGATCCCCAGGGATGAGGAGGGGTCCTTGGTGGTAAGTCATCCTACAGGCTATTATGCTTGCCGCCGTGTACTGCCAATGCTTTCTTTACATGATAAGGATGTATGAGGCACACTCTAACTCTATCGAGCTCGAGGTCGCCATCGTCTGCAGCGACAGGCCGGCAGAATCCAGCACTGTGATGGATGACAAGTTCCACATGCCACGGGCGCTCCCGACGCTTACCCCACGTTCTCACTTGCCATTGAAACTTGACAACATGTCTCCAAGGCTCTCTAGTAGCTCCCAACTGCACCCACTGTGGCTGTCCTTTTACCTCACTTGGTTTCTTGGACCGTGCAATCGCAATTGACCCAAATTTCATGAAATCCGAAGACGGTTCAGTATGGCCAACTTTTGCACCCCAAAAATCTACGGAGGCTTGCCGGTAACAACATTTGTGGACATGGACAACTAGAACTGGCGCCTCGCTGGCCAGTCAGCCTTTGGTGCCGACATGTCTGAACCTCTGCGATTCACATGCTGCGTCCTGCCAGAATTCCCGGGCTTCCCAACAACGCGAGACGTCGACCTAGCTTTAAACGAGGTATTCTGTCCAAAGAAAGTTGAAACATATAGCTCGTGGTATAGAAACTCGTACCTCTCGACCATGGATTCGAACCTCGTTCCCGGCGCCGGACACGTAAATGGGATGATTCTTAAACGTGCCTCTGGCCCTGCCCCAACCTTCCGCCCTTCGCCACCCACAAGTTCACGAACGGGGAGAGTCAACAGACCTCCGGTTGCCTATGGTATATGGCACGACCTTTCGGAGGCCTGTCGTCGGGCGTCGGAGGAATGAATTCATCACCTTCTGCGCTTGACGGTTCTTTTCTCTGTTCGTCTATCAGTCTTCCTCGTCTCCGGCTCCGTGCTCTGTCTGCATTGTTTCAGGGCTCGTGGCTGGTTCTATCAGTGCCTAAGTCGCTCGAGTAAAGCATGCTGCTGGCCAGAGAAGATTTCCATGCTACCCCTCGGCGCCCACCCAATCACTGGCAGTGTGAAGCCGATGAAACTCTCTGCGGCTTCTGAATGGCAAGATTTTTCCCGTTGACAAGTGTGGCGACATCCTGGGATACTGACAGGATACCGAATTACGAAGGCCCAGAGATGTGGGAAGCGTACCAAGGCTTTCCACCATATCTTACAGGCTTTCGAAGGGCGCGATATGGAGTTTGAATCCGAATACCTGGTCTCGCCCGTAGCGAGCTTGTGCGCTCTGCTTTCCCGATAAAAGTCTAGGCAGCTCAGCATGTCCAACCTTCGAAACACAGTGATCGTCGGAGCGGGAGGCCCAGGTGCCCAGGTCGCGCGCCTTCTCTCCTCGAAGTACAACCCACAGAAGTACAACCTCATCCTTGTCACTGCGCGATCGTACTGCACCCACCTCCCAGCATGAATCCCGAGTGTCAGTCAGAGAAGGAGGGACCTCGAAGAGCTCATATCCCATATGACCGCCTCTTGGGGACAGAAAGGTGGTTCTCGGGAAGGTCAAGGAGATCAATGCGGAAGGGGGCGATAAAGGTGGGTCGTTGACGTTGGAGAATGGAGAGAAGGTACAGTATGAGGTGGTGGTTCTGACTTCGGCGAGTTTGGGAGAGGGACCGTTGGATATTTCGGAGGACGTGGACATGCTCGAGTATTTGGCGAAAGGGCGACAGCAGTTCAAGTAGGCGAAGGACGTCGTTCTGGTAGGCGGCGGTGCTGTGGCTCTGGGCATGTGGACTTTCCTTCCATCGCCTTTGCTAATGACGGTTCAATTACTTAGAATACGCCGGAGAGATAAGAGACACGTATCGCGTGAGTCTCTTGATGAACACCCAGGAGGACTTATGTATAAGTCTTGATCTACGTCTGCAGAACACTCGAATGACGATCATCCATGAGCGAGACTTACTTCTCCATGATGCCTGCCTGTCCCAATTATTTCCGCAAAGGCCCGTTCAAGAGCATTGGCAAGCATGGCGTCGATGTCATTCTTACAATAGCGATGACACTGACGACTCGGACACCACCTTTGTGGTGGTGTCCAAAGCGACCGAAGGCTCAGTAGGACCTTGGACTTCATTGTGTGTGGCATCCAACCACCAAGCATTGGTCCCAAAGATATGTTCCGATTGCCCACATCCCCATGCTACATACCCACCAAAATTCAACTTGAGCCTTCAAGACGCCAAAATGAATCAAAAATACATTAACCTTTGACTCCATTGGGAATCGTAAACATCTCATGCGACCCGAAATAAAAGAGGTCCTTAGCTGCTTCTTCTTCAGTGCTGCCACAACATTCTCCGCAATGGCTGACATGCTTTTTCTCGTCCCACTCTATTGCGTCACCGCCAGCGAAGATCCATAGATATTTTAAGGTCTGGAGCGTCGCAGACACCTAGATGTGCTTCGTGTGGGAGAGGGTGTCAGCGGCGAGGATGGCGAAGCCGGTATTTGGGCGTTGACCACGGCAAGGTACCTCATAAGTGACATAGATATGAGCGACGAGACGAGGAAGCTGGCCTCAGCTTACCACGAGACAGAAACCCAACAGGCGGAAGACCGGCCCGATTGCAACCAACATTAGACCGAAAAGGGAAACCCGTCGGGCTCGGTTACGAATCCGGCCACTTGAGCTTTCCTACAACCACCATCCACATACCCCCTTGCACTTTTTATTCCCCTTCTTTTCTTTTTCTCATATATACCACTATCTTTCTCCATATCTTTGCCGCCGGTCAATGAATTTCTTCAAGACAAAGCCAAGAACACCCCCAGATCTCGTCCGGGGCCTTCGTGATGCTATAAATCGATTGGAGAGCGGTGCTCCGGGGGGAGAGACAAGGAGGAAGGTATGTGGTATCTGAGGGCTGTCGAGGTGGTGATGGACAACTAGATCGTGTCGTGTCACTTACGCGCCGTACAATCTTTGCAGGCCATGGAGGATGTCTCAAAGAACCTGCAGCAGATCAAGGGCATCTTGTATGGGGACGGTGGTGGGTGATCCTTGATGACCATCTCTGACTCTATCTGACAACTCCCTCTATCCCTTCTTCAGAGCCAGCACCAGAGCTAGTCGCTCAGCTCGCTCAAGAGACCTACAACACCGATCTACTGCTGCTTCTTGTCCAGAACATCTCACGTTTCGAGTTCGAGGCCAGAAAAGATGTCGTCCAGATCTTCAACAACCTTCTGCGTAGACAAATTGGATCACGATGGCCGACAGTCGAGTATCTTGCGGGGAAGCACGATGTGATATTTGCTGCCCTTGCGGGCTATGAAAACGAAGAGGTGGCATTGAACACGGGAATGATCCTAAAGGAGATGTTACGGCACGAGCAGCTATGTAAGATTCTGCTCTACTCGGACCAGTGAGTCAATTATACTTTCGACTTGTCATTTGACATTCATGGAACCTCCTCTTGCGTTCTAGGTTCTACAAGTATCCTCACTACATCGAGACCACGACATTTGGCATCTCGTGCGATGCATTTGCCAATCTGAAGGAGACGCTAACACGGCATAAACCCATGGTTGCGGAGTATCTCGATAAGAACTACGACCGAGTACGGGCCTCCATTCGTTTCTGTGGGCCACAGCTGAACTGACGTCCTCGTTTCAGTTCTTCTCCTCTTTCACGACCCTCATCCTGTCGAACAACTACGTCACGAAACGACAATCGCTGAAGCTTCTGGGTGAAATCCTACTAGATCGCGCCAATTTCAACGTCATGACACGCTACATCGCCAACGAGGGGAATCTGAAGATGATGATGAATCTTCTCCGGGACAAGAGCAAGAACATCCAGTTTGAAGCGTTCCATGTGTTCAAGGTGGGTATATGCGTGCCTTGAGTCTCTTTTTGCGGAGGCACGGATCTTAATTTGTCTTGCAGGTATTCGTTGCCAACCCCAAGAAGCCGCCTCAGATCGAGAGCATCCTCCGGCGAAATAAGGAAAAATTGCTAGCGTTCCTGAAGTCGTTCCATAACGACAAGGAGGGTACGTTTTCGCTCATTTTTTTTTAACCGAACGACGCAGATACTTATCATATGATGTATAGACGAGCAATTCAGTGACGAAAAACAGTTCCTCATCGTCCAGATTCAGAGCTTGTGAACGCGCTGCTTCATTTTTATCCCCTCCTGTGGTGTCGTGCGTGACCCCTCTCCGCCTACCACCACCACCATTGCCCGCCGCATTCCTTAATGGGATCCATATCAATCCCGAATATCATATTCCACCTGGCTCTCTGCACACCGTTTCTCGTCCATCTCTTCCCTCGTTTTGCCATATAATCTTTAATACCTGTACCATCGTTGCTCGTCGTTGAATTTCCATCTTGTTTTCGATTCCGTTCGCTCGCTGTGTTTTTGCTCTTGTTCGTGCTCTCGTCAGCGTATCGACGTTATTTTTCATTTCCGTCATTGAGTCCGGCCGGCCTGCTGTTGTTCTTCCGTGGATGGATCATACTTGGACCTTTCCTCTTGGACCGTCCCCCATCCTTGTCTTTCGCCATCTTTCCTTTTGGTTCGTCATCCTTCCTTTAATCATCCTTCCTTTGATCTTTTGCAAACCTCAAGTCCGCTCGGTTGAGGTGCTTAGAGCTAGCCCGGCCGTCCTCCGACATTTTTCTGGGTCGCGTGTCTGTGTTCAATCCAGATGGAAGGAAGGTGTAGATTACTGGCGGATGGAGCACCTTATTTCTTGGCTTATTCTGCCCACTGGTTAGGACATACACTCTTAGTAACTTGGGTAAGATCTATGCCATGGATGTGACATGGGTAACAATGCTGGGCTCGCTCAACATTACTCCACTAGTTATTGGTACGATCTACACTATATAGAGGACTCAACGCGGTTGGTTTGATGCTACAAATCAAGCAACTATCATCGCCTAGAGACCTCTTTTTCCAGCACCCGACGAGACCATTCCTTTCAGTGCCTGCAAATATCCATTGTGAATGTGGAACGTTCACACTTTGAACCCTTCTCTTGAAGCGCGCAGTGCATCCTTGACCGTATACTCCTGAAGTCTTGGAAGCGCTACACTGTGTACAAGAAGGATCAAAGCCGTCTGGAGGAACTCGAATTCAACCCTACTTATTCTCTTGACACTCTTCCTCATGAGGGCTTGCGGGCTAGGTCAGACAATAGCTAGTCTAAGTTTGTACATGGCGCAAAAGTGGTGCAGAGAGTGGGTGTTGATTCCACAAAAAGTAATCACGCTCTGGAGCGGAAAGGGGCCATATATCGTTTTCTTCCTGTACCATCTACCGCGATAGACATGACGCTAATCCACGCGCTTGAGAGGCAACTTCGAGCTCGTCGATTGTGAAGGAAAAGGTGGACCGTGGGAGAAATGTTGACACATCACTTCGCGGAAGCCTGCCAAACAAGGACAAAGCGGAGGGTTTGGCGTCATCGGCCATGGCCCATCAGCATCATTCTTCCATAGACTCTCTCGCCAATATCCTCTCTTGCTCAAACGAACGATACTTGGAGTTTTACAATGGTGGTTACTCGACTGAGATCCTGTGTACGGATGCTGCAAAGATCATCAACAAGCACCGCCCAGCCCTTCAAGGAGTACATCCCCGTATCAAGCTTGACGCCTTACTTTTAGCTATAATGACAGAATCTATCAGCGATCTGGGGCGCCGGTACGTTGCTGTGGTGCTACATGTGGCACAGGACAGCGGCGGGGACGCTGTGGTGGGGGTGGCTCGAGCATGGCTGGATTACCTCTTCCATCCAAGTTAGTTCCGAAGAAAAGATATCGCTTTTTCTGTGCTGACATGTGGAATGTAGTGCTCGCAATTTTCAAACGGGAGAAGCCTGAGCCAAGTTCCAGCCAGACACCGACTCTTGACGACTCGTCATCTGTTATCCTCGGCGCCTCTCGCGGCCTGCAAGTCTCATTGCGAGAGCAGGTGTTCACACGAGATCGACGTCAATGCGTTCTCACTGGAACACTCGACGCCGGTACGGTGTGGGCTGATTTAGAGGCTTCTATCCCAACCAACCCAAGACTCGGCATTTTGGCTGCGGCGCATATCCTCCCGTATTGCTTCAACAATTTCCAGGAGGATTGCAGGAGAGAACTCGTGCGATTTACAGTGAATACCGCTTCCCTTGTCTCATATGATTCTCTACAGAAAGATGCCGCGAGGACTTGGGACATGCTGAAGTCCTGGACTTGTCTCGACCTCAACAAACTCGCGGGAGAGAAAATGATGCAGCCCCGGAATGCGATCCTCTTGAACAGCGTAGAGCATCTTTTATTTGGAAAATTCGCGTTGTACTTCGACAAGGATGCAGTAAGCTCGCGTCCTTTGCAACAAACCTTCAGCTCACATCTTGTTAGTTCCCCTCGGACGAAAATAAGTATAAAGTCCGCTTTCCAAAACAAACAATGTTGTCCAATGGCGAGCGCTCACCAGACCTCGATGTTCTGTTTGTTGCAAACAACGGCATCCCCTGCCCAGATCCAGAATTCCTTCGAATTCACGCCGCCTTCGCGAAGTCCTTCACCTATCGGGTGCTACTGAGTATGTGGAGTCTGTTGAGAGAAATGCGGAGGAATTATCGCGGGTTTGTATCACGTCGGTGGCCGAGTTCTCGGAAGTCCTCGCAGCCAAGCTTTCCGTTCTTGGGGTGAGGTGAGATTTAACCCAGTACGATATGAGTGATGAGAGTAAAGACTTGACGGTGAGCGTAAGCTTTTACCGTCTTTCTTCTCCGCGTCGTCTTTCTACTTGTTTCGCGTTCTTCTCGCTTCGAGTTTCTTTAGCGAAGGGGCCATGATACCGTGCCTAAACTGGGCACCCAGAAGATGTGCATGGGGTACCGTCGGAGAGTGGGCAAGATGTTAGATGATGATTGTTAAGGATTAAGCTTCCGAACAGGTGTATTGTGATAGGGACTTGTCACGTATCACGTGGTGGTCATATCCGCTTAGGCACTTAGCGCGTACCACGACGAGTGTTGTTCTTCTCCGACGACCACAATCGCCCAATTTATGTCCCAACCGGATGGCACTCTTGAAGGCTTCATAACATCCAGAAAACCTCAGCCAGAGCCGCTGGCGACCTCCCAAGAAGTCCGTGACCGGGGCTCCATCTTCGTCGGGAATATCTACCGCGCCACGACTCCGGACGAGGCGCAGGCTCGCGTCAAGCACCTCAAGCATTTTGTGCACCGGTCTCGTAAGGCCACACATGAGATTGCTGCATGGAGGTGTATGGTCCTCAAGCCTGGGCGAACCGGACTGGATGGGCCAGATGACTTTGAGCTCAAGCAGGGGAGCAAGGATGATGGCGAGAGCTGGGCAGGCGGGAAGGTGCTCAAGGTCATGCAGAATATGGCCGTGATTGATGCGGTGGTCATTGTCAGTCGATGGTGAGTTTTTCTGGGACAATTCACTCTGGGCGACTCACCGGAGGATCTCTCAAACTTCGAAGGTACGGTGGAACTATGTTAGGCCCCGCTCGATTTGCGCATATTGAAACGTGCGCCGAGGAGGTATGCAAGGCGTTCAAACGTACCGAAGAGCTTCAGGATCATCTCACGACTCTGCGTACCCTTGACGATATTCTGTCAGACCTACGCAAACAATTATCTGCTCTGAACCCAGAGCCACCTTCTGAGTCACTTGCGACCCCAGAGTCGACCCCAGATTCTCCAGAGCCATCTCCTGCGAGGGATCAGAACTCAAAGAAACCAGATTACCAAGGACTGGATGTCACGAAGGCCAAACGGCTGATCCAAGCTAGAGAAAGCTCGATCAAAAGCGTTAGGGCACTTATCGCGAAAAATTCAGAGAAAACATAACACTTTCTGCCAAGGATTCGATTCTCATCGACATCTCGCACCGCTTTCTTTGCGGCATCCCCGGTTTTATCGATGCCGGCAAATACCCACCCAGAATGCTACCCAGAGGCATGACAACAATGGCTTTTCTTCGGTGCAAAGCACACAGGAAACATCATACAGGATGCCCTCCCATCCACATACGCCCCAGTCCTCGATACCCGAAACTCGACCTTGGTTTCACCATAGGTACATGGTGCATGCAGCGCTGTAAATAATTTGCTATTTGTTGAATTCCCGTCATATATGCACACCAGATAAACGCTCCCATAGATCATTCACACTCATCAGCGGCACCTTTCCCTCCTCAGCAGATATCTGGTAGATCTTGACCGTCATCTTCCTCGACATGCAGAACGTCCGGAGCCCTCCCAAGTATGCTTGTTCCCAGAGCTCCTTCACATCCATCTGCTTCACCATAAACCCTACTTCGAGGTGTCTTGGTGACACGACCCCAAGCGCTTTCTTTAGAGCGTGGATCTGATAGTTCAACCCTCCGCCACTCGTGATAGGTGTCTGAAAAGCCAAACATAACGATTCAAGGGTAGGCAGCATCCTTCCTGGTGCACCTCCCCCTACCATCTCCAATATCTCCAGCGCTTGCATCGAGTTCACGACGATGTCAAGGTGGGTAACAGTGTCCAACTTTGACGCTAGGTAGTTGAAAGCGGTGGGATGGACGCCCTTGAGGGTCAAATGCTGTATCGGGCACTCGGAGCGTGTCATAAACGTCTGAAATGTCTGTGGCTGGGTGGTCAGCAGCATCTGGTGGTCCTCGATGGCTAGGCTCGTCAGCGAAGGACAGACGAGATCTGCGAGCATCCGACCGCAGTGTTGGGTGCAGTCCACGATGGAGAGCTCACGGAGCTGGTCGAGCTTCACGGTCGTCCCTGTTGGAGGGAAAGGGAAGTATGGTGCGAAAGAAATGTTCGAGAGCGTGAGTCTGGTGAGGTTCGCGGAAATATCCATCAGGCGTCTCCAGAGCTGAGCTGGATGAATCCCTTCTATATACTCCAACGTCAGGTCACGGATTTGCCGCCATGGGAGATCTAGGGCTTGATGAAACTCGAGCAGGTTGGATATGGATACCCGGGTGAGAGCAGGCGAGTGGAGGAAGAGGCTGCGACACTGCTCCTCTGCAACACCTGCGGAGTGCTCCCGGCCAACTTGCACCTCAATCGAACGAAGGAGTGGCAGTCGCCCCTTGATCTGCTTGACCTGCCCTACCGAGAGATACGCAAGAGGAAAACGGAGCTCGATTGACCGCCACCGTTCTGAATGTTGCCCAACAATCTCGAGGATCTCCTGGATCGCTCTGGGGTAAGCGTTCGACTTGTCGCCCACCCTGATCGACAACGGTCGCGTCCCAGACCTCTCCAAACACAACTCCAGCTGCATCTTAAGGATAGGCTTGATGCCGATGCGACTCGATCCGCGAGTCGCTTCAATGTCGATGGTAGACCATAATGCGCGATAAGATTGGGAAACGAGGCACCACCGCGAGCAGACGAGTTCGAGCTTCCAGGGCGATTCGGTAGTATTGGGGTCGGCGGAAAGAATGTTCACCTTGCCTACATATACTGCAGGGTAGGCGAGGAGGAAGACGATCTGGAGGATTTCGGTAGGAAGATCGTTGACAGGCGCGCGTCGCGATCTGGGCCTTGTAGAGGGTTCGTCCCGTCTAGCGTTAGACCTGTATGGGTAGTCCTAGTGTCAGCTTTGCATATAATCAAAAAGTTTGTGGAATCTGACTTGTAGGGTAGAAGGTCGCCCATTGCATCCCAGGTAGAAACCCATGGGTGTGGGAGGGCTACTAGAGCCATTGTAGAGTTATGAGATCTTGGTGACGAGTGGGGGTGAATGGACGAGTCCGTGCGTTGCATGCAGATAGAAAGAGTCCATGGCCTGAAGGCCTAATGGATGAGGTCAAAACCTGTGCAAGCAAGCAGCCCTCCCCTGAAGAACTGAAGGAGCAAGTACACGTGATGGCCAACTTCCAATGGAGCTTAAATATCATCGCAAGGACGTGTATTGGCAGATGTTAGTGATCGGACTAAATTATCGACGGTACTAAGCCGTTCTGCGTTGGAGGCGAATTCACTATACAAGACAATAGGTTTCCTTGCGAATAAATATCATGTCCTCATCGTTATTTTCTTGATCAACCCCGTCCCTAGTCGCTCTATCTCTGCAACGACCGCTTCCTGGTTGAGCGTGACGAGGCCTTTGTCCTTGGCCTTGTCGTTCTCCTGAACCGTAAGGAATGACGATCGGATGAGAACGACATTCGAAGACGATAAATCAATAGAAAGACTTACCTTCTTGACGGGTACGCTGGAGAAACCACCAAGAACTCTGAACGGACGCGGCTCTGTCAGTGTTGGATCCCAAACGCACCCGAACTTATCGCCACCAAGAGGATCATAGAAGATTTTGAATGTATCCGCATACGCCCGCTGCAAGTCGTTGAAGAGAAGCTGAGCAGGGTCAAACCCTGGTAAGATGGTGACGTCGCCTTGATCGTCGAGCATTCTGTTGGCATATTTACCTCGTCGTGTGAGGAGCTTCTCCTCTGCGTTAATGTTGTGGACATAGCGAGGAAGGACGGCCGGGTCTAATTGTACCAGGACGTCGTAGTCGTCCGTGGGATGAGTGAAGAGGGCCTGCAAAAAGGGTCAGAGGAAAACTTCGATGGGAGCAAATGGAGCTGTTACACACCTGAACATTCAGTTGACCAAGTTCCATGCCTTCCAAGCACTTCCAGGTGGCTTCCGCCAATGCTCTTATACGATGGGCTACGACAACATCAGGTCCACAATGTGTCCAAACATGCCCTTCTTTATCATGCTCCGTCGAGACCTTCCAAACGCTGGCGCCACCAGCCTTGCTCGTCTCCTTCTCCGAAGGAACTGACGCAGATCCGTATAAGGGCACAAATAATCCCTCCTCCCACTTCCATTCCTTCAAGAAGCGAATGACGGCCGCAAATCCGCGTTCCTTGCTCGCGGGTACGAGGTGCTGCACGGTCTGCTCCGTGTCCATATCCTGCGTGATTGCTTTCCCTCCGTTCAGGAATAAAGACGCGCAGATCAATTCGACGGCCTCCTCGCTGACATGGCCTCGCAGAAGCCAATGCGACGCTAGCCACCTTTTGACGAGTCGGACAGTACCTGAGAAGGCTGTGTAGTGGTGTGAGAGGGCAGCTATCGCTCGGTGGTGTCGTGGCGCGTGGATAAATCGGCGCAGATGTACCTCCTTGGCAGCAAGCGCTTCGTAGTATTCCGGTGTTTTCTTTGAGTCCTTCGACTTGGACGCCACATGGGGAAGCCTATTTGCAGTTCCGTCTATGATGCGGTCGAGGAGGTTCACCTCGCGATCGTGCCATATCCACGCGTTAAATGCCCACCCTTCTGGGGTGACTACCTCGAGGAAGGATCTATCCATGATTTGAGAGTCATGTACACCATCGCCGACGGCAATTTTTGCTACGAGGCCTTCAACCGATTCCATGAGTTTTGATGCCAATCGCTCGAAGAAGGCAAGCTTGATTGCCTGGACTGCCTTGAGCTCGTCCGGCCACTTCGACGATTTTTCGAACTCGAGGACGATGTCGACCGGCGCATGATATCGGGCATTTGGTGGCAGGACAGCAGCGAGGGATGGGGTCAGTGGTACAGGGCTGAAGACGTTCGTATACCGGAGGGCCTCCGAAATAGGGCTGACGGTGAGTAGAGACAGTGGAAGATCGTCGTCCAGTTTCTTGATACTCTTGACCAGGTTATCGAATGCCGTCAAAGCCCCTTTGACGCCAGTTGAAGCACCGGAGGCGAGATACTCGCGAGACACCGACGGAGGAAGTCGGAGGACAGAATCAAAGGATGTTTGCCAGGTCTCCACTGCGCCTTCTCCTAGCCCGAAATGTCGTTTAAGAAGATGACGAACGATCATCGATGGGACGTGTGTCCTCTCATCGGCGGTCGTCACTTCCCACACCACACTCTCCAGGATCCGACCATCTTTGAAACGACGCAATTCTGCTTTATCTCCCCAGAGGTCACGGAATTTTTGCAGGACAGCCTCGTCTTGTTCATCCGCTGCAGGGCCGTGATCGACAAGCCTGAATGCATTTTGTGGATCGTGTAGTATACCAACGAAGATGACATCTGGACTGGAAGGGTGGGCTTGCGATATGGAGCGAGGTAGCGATGAAGGATGGAGGATAGCAATTGCTCGAGACCTATCCCCTAGACCTTGACGGAGTAAAGAAGATATCGATGCTAGTAACGCGGTGGAGGGTGATCCTGCATCCAAAGTCGCATGTATTGAGGCGGCCTTGGGCTTCGCGGATGAGATATCAACCCTGAGTAGAAAAGCTCAGCAAATGATTGGGACGATGTACGATTCAAACGAACCTAAGGACGGCATCAAAACGTGTCGACAAATCGCGACAATCCTTCATGAAAACACCACTGAAAGGATCTCCTGAGAAGGCCGTCTCATTCAGCCTTTCAAGAGTCTTGGAAGCCTCATAACGTAGCTATACACTGGTCAACATCCATCTGCAAGGACGGCATGTCAGCTCACCAAATCAAGAGACCCGAGCGGCACTCCTGCTAACAGGTTCACCAAAGACAGTGAATCGACGAAGACGGCCCCCGTATCGGCTTTGTATTCTTCTGGGGGATACTATCGGAAGATCAGCCGCATGCCAGGTCAATTAAAAAGAAAGACAAAGCTTACCCGAAAGCCATTTGCAGTCTTAACGAAAGTGGGTTCTTTCTCGAAATTGTGCTTAGCTGGATAAACGTTAGGGCGTAAAGGCCTTCGATACAGGATCAACGCACCAAGGAATTCCAATGCAGCCTTGAAAAGCTGATATGAACTCAGGCCCTTCCCAACCGAACGTCTCTTGTTCGCCTTCGTCGCTCCTGGCCGCACCTCCTCTCCGTTTAGCAGCAAGGCCAACAAAGACCACCACCACGGCCCCGTTCCTTCGAACCCTCGCACACACATCCGAGTGCCTTCACTGAACCCTCGCTGGTTGGCCCATATTCGTAGAAGAGTCAATGCATCTGAGAAAGCTGGGCAGTCATTCTGAAGTGTATGGACAGCAAGGAGGTAAGGTTTAGGTGTCAGCGACCGTAGGAGAGCATTGTTATATAATGGCGTCGGCATGTGGGTCGATTGGGTAGCGTCGTCATTTGTTTCGGATGAAGAATTAACTCGAAGGTTGGAATGTGAAGGAGAAAGGCGATGCAGAGGTATGGGGGAGTTTTGTGAGAGGGCGGGTAAGATGCACACTTTAGCATTCAGTTTCGTGAAATCTGTTTGCGAATCGTCTGTTTCCACTCAACAATAAATGAACGACCACCCCCGCAGTGTGAAAGTGACGCACCGTTCTTAGGGATAATGACGAGCTTGGTCAACCGTGTATCGCCCTCCAACGACTCATAAACAACATCCACATTCAGGGACTTCGACTTTCGCAGAGCAGCAGCGATGTTGGCGAGGTAGAAGGAGCGCTTGTGGAAAAAGCGTCCATTGAGGTAATCTTTTTCTTGGAAGAGGCCCTATAGAAAGGTCAGACTAGAAAATGAACACCGTAGAAGGCTTTCACATTGGGCATCTCCACAGCAAGATCCACGCCGAACTTCAGCCCATCTTTGGCTTTTACGCCAGCCTTATTCGCCCAGCTTCCGACGAGCGTGATGTCACTCGGTGGTTCAAAACCAACCTTCCAATTGGTGTCCTCTGTCGGTAGTGGAAGGGAATATGGCACAGCGATGCCCTTCTTTTGCAATTTTCGAGAAGCTTCAAGAGGGTGTGTCGGAGGAACAGACGGGACCTCATTGAGCGCGGCATGCAGCGCGAAAAGGAAACGTTCTAGTGGAGGTATTCGCGTTGCTTTAGGCCGGACATTGGGAAGAAGAGCGTCAATCTAGGTAGACTGATTAGATGGAGAATCGAACAGACAGAACGAATACTCACCTGTAACTTGAATGAACTCGACTTGAAGAGGTCGCTTGCATCTTTAATAGCTCTTAATTCCTCTCCGGTTGGTGGTTTCTTCGGTTTCGTTCCAGGGTGCGATGTTGTTTCCACGGCTGCTGCTTGAGATCCCTCAATTCCTCCCCATTCTTCGTCAGCCTGTAACTCGTTATCCTCGTCGACGCCTCGATCAGACCCTGAATCTACACCTTCTCCGTCCGAAGCACCATTATCGACGTTAGTTTGGATGTCGAACTCTGGGTGCACCTTTTGCGTCTGATACCGAGTTATAACTCCGTCATGAACAGAAATTATTGCAAATACCTTGCGCGGGCCTGGCGCTTCAGCCCTTTTTCTCTTCAAGTTTTGAACCATTTGTCAAGCAAAGATAGAAGATAGATATTAGACATCCAACAATCTGCAGAAGAGAAATTTTGCACAGCCACCAGCTGATCGCCTGTTTAACGAAGGGCCGGCCCGGTGCACACTTCAACTCGTATGTATTGGTCCGCAACTCTCAAGGGGAAAATCACACAATATTACACAAAGGGAAGAAAGAAAGCACGAGTACCTATAGAAAGAAATAGACCAAATAATACTTATGACAATTTGAACAACTACGAATGAAATTCAGTTTGCTCTATCAGACTTCGGGCCATCTTGCTCCGTGGCTTCATGGAAAACTTGAATGGGAGGGGGTGACTTCGAAGAGAGAATAATGTTTGTGAGTATCATAACAGCGTATTGGTGCTTACCAGATCATTCCCGAAGAAAAGGCCGGGACAACTTCTATTGGGCAGCCGAACTCATCATGGGCAGAACTGATATCGAAGGCGCTCAAAATCGATGCAATAGAAATCCAAACTTGCGCTTCCGCCATATAGCGACCTGGGCAGACGCGGCGTCCATACCCAAACGCCGCTGATAAGGGATCACTTGGGGAGAAATGCTGGTTGTTATCTCGGCCCATGAAGCGGTCTGGGTTGAATACGTGTGGGTCGGGGAAAACCTTCGGGTCATGGAGAATACCCCTTCAGAAAATCAAAACTATGTTCCCTCAATTTACGATAAAAGCAGCCTACCAGGAGTTTCCAACAATAGTGGTTCCAGCAGGGATAAAATAGCCGTTGTACTCATCATCGTGTGTAACCATGTGAGGAAGACCAAGAGGAGCCACCGGGTTCCATCTAGGAACGAGCATGAGGGTGAGCATGAGACTTTGGCCGAGGAACAACTGTAGAGTTACCGTAAGACTTCTTTGAGGATCGCAGTCGTGTAGGGCAGGGCCGGCCGGTCACTAAACTCAGGAAGGCGATCTGGGCCAACGACGCTATCGAGTTCCTTCCGAGCCTTCGCTTGAACTTCGGGATGGACTAAAATGGCGAGGATGAAGGATGTCAAAGTCGAAACAGTCTATTTTTGAGGTAGACGAGGAAAATAAGAGATGCAGATGCAGGCACAGAAATGAAAAGGACTTACACTTTCCGCACCAGCTTCGACGAGTTTTTAAGAATCACCGTCAAGGACGATTTAGAAGATACTACATACCAGCGTATGCAAGCCCAGCGCAATTGCGTATGGTATCTAATTCTTCTTGGACGTTTTCCTTATCTTCGATGTCATTCAAAAGATTTGATACGAAAGACGGAGGCGCTTGTCCATTTTTCTAGAGGAAAATAAATAAATATTAAGTATCGTTGACGAGAGAACCACATTAGACTGACCATGCCAATGAGGACAGTCGCGAAAGGCGCATCCCGCATCTCCATTACGGCATCACGCCATTCATGCGCCTTGCGCTTGAACGAAGCACCAGGAACCCATTCACTAAAGTCAGTAAGACAGACAGAAATGAAGGCGAACCAAAAACATAATCAGTCCTGTCATCGGTAATGAACAGGACATGACAACGCACGGGACGTGTTTCACTGATCCGGAGGGAGAAAGGCGCATCAGTTCGTGAATTTCATTAGATATAGAGTTCCTCGGGGAGCCAAAATGAAGCAGACCTACGGATAGGAAGCAAGTCAACGAGGAACGCGCCAGGGCTTGCGGCCTTGCCCATGCCTTCGAGCGCTTTCTCCGCTATGGCTATATAGCGATCCTCCGTTGAAGCGACAGTGATACCGTAGGTAACGCCCATGATAACTGCAGCTGCATTGCTACGGAAGAAAGAGCCAGTGTCCAGCTCACTTTGAAGAAGGTTGTCAATTTAATGAGCACTTACTGACGCAAGTGGTAAACAAGGTTCTCCGGTGAATGGAGGAGCCGGCGGAGGAGCGCGTGGGCCTCTGCTTTCTGGACCGGCCAGTAAATCGGAGCGACGGATTGCTGGAACTGGCGATGGAACATGCGACGATGTGCTTTCCAGCGATCACCTAGGGATGGAGAGAAGCTACCTTCAGTTACACCCTCACAGGCTTGCAAGAATTATTTACCGTACGGCATATGGCCAAAGCTAAAATCCCACCCCATGCTGTAATCAAAAGCCTTAGCCAAAAGGTTTTCTTCCAAACGTCGATGAAGACACACAGATCGTGGCTCATAGGCGATTGGTTGCGATCCGAATAGTTGATAGAGCGCTTTTCAAACAGGTCCTTGGCGGTCTCAAACGAGTTGACGAAGAGGACATGTTTCCCCAAAGTGCTAAGAAAGACTAAGTCCCCTGTTTCGAGGGTTGAGATCACGGTCAAACGCGCAGCAGAACGAAGACCCACCATACTGTTTTGCTAGCTGTTGGTAGGCAGCCACCTCGTTGTTGCGTGCAATGTCGAACATGTTGCCTACGATCGGAAGGGGCTTCGGGCCAGGCGGATATGGCAGGTTGCGCGGGTTGGCAAGACGGCGTATGCGCCGCCTTCTGACTGCCACATAAAGCAAGGAAATGACGACGAAGAACGCAGCGGCAACGCGCGTCGTCCCCAGGAATTCGGTGACCAGAAGGCGACTATAAGCCGCCATAGTCACCAGTCAAAAGCAAAGTCAATAGAATGAGTAGCGGAAGCGGCGGTTGCGAGTTGGTGGGGCTCTACTCGTAGCTGACCAGCAGGCCTGGTTTTATACCGATCAGCCCAGCGACAGATAAATCTGGACAGACGAAATTTTCCTTTCCGTAGGCCGTGGATACGAGGGCTGTCGGGACTGACAGTAAAGTATTCAGACGCAAACTCTTCCGGCTTATTGGAGGGCGAAGATACCTATGGGCAGCCTTTATCGGCTCACCATCATCCCAACTCCATTTATCCCTTGTCTCTGTAGGTTTCAAATAAGTCGGGCATGTGCGCAGGCTACGAGATGCGGTCCACGAGAAAACTTTCAAAAATGCCGTCATGTGTGGGTAGTTGCGGAATCTGACTGGGCGAGGTGCGATAAGAACGCGAAAGGGATGCAGAATTCAGCCATAATTTTATGGCATGTTTGAATAGATACGTCTGCCAAAGCTTACCTGAGAACCCCGTCTCCCAGTTATCCAACAGGGCCGCTACGCTTAGAGAGCTCTCGGACATTGAGCAAGCCAAAGGATTTTCTATCGCATCCGCCCTTCTGCAAGCCTCGGGTTCTCTGGAAAGCTCTGATCCGCGTCAGAGGAAGACAGAGCCATCTTGCTGAACCTTCCATCGAGCACGGCCCAAGAATGACGGCCCTCAGAGGAGCCTCTTGAGCTTGAGGAGCCCCGACTAAGTCGCCCGAGTCTACGAAGTGCTTAGTGCAGGAAGATGAACAAGGCCGACACGCCGAGGCTATTGACGCAAAGACAGGAAAGGGCCTATTTCGGGCTTCTTGCTCTCAGTGATACCGATTTAACAGAGTAGGAGGAAGGAAAGAGTTGCCGGGCGCCGGGTAGCATATGTACAGTCCGTTGTGTGCTGTTGTGTACCCCGCCAAAGTTCCACGGAGGACGGGAGAAACGATGAAAAACCCACATAACCCATTTATTCATGTCTTAACATAGAATTAAAACGTTAAGATGCCATACACGAGATAAAACTCAATGAGAATGGGGAACGCGTAGACATACGCTGAGCTAGTAAGTTCCACGGAGCGATGCCCTCGGACAAAAGCTTCAGAGGGTGACCGGTGAGGCCTTTGAAAGGGAGTTGTCGAAGAAATTGAATGACAGAGTAACAAGCACAAAACGTAAACGTACACGGTACATAATAGTACAGGGGGAAGTAACAAAAGCGCAAGGTAATTTTGCACGACATAGCATGAGTGATACAAAATTACATAGCCCTGACAACCTCGTCGCAGACGGAGAATCAGACCAACGTACACAGGAAAGACAGTCCAAATTGGAAATCCAAGAAGCAAAAGCTCACAAATCAGGTCAACGAAAAGCCTCCAAAGTCCAAGAAAGCTTCTTCCATCGACATCTTGCGCACAACGAGCGCTTCCACGATGAGCCTGGGCTGCTCCTCGACCTCGCCGTTCGCGCTCATTGCGCCCACGATGCCAATGACGGTAGCATCCACATCCAAATGGGATTCTCCGGTCGTCGATGCGGAGAAAGTGGGGAATGAGGGCACGGCGGTCTTCGGAGAGGCAAATAC